>JAKVIS010005012.1:0-12829 GCA_033119425.1 Bufotes viridis
GGTCACTGATGCTTTGAGATGATACAGATGCTTTCTGATGACATAGAAGGATTTGCTCGCCTTGTCTGTCATGACTTAAAGATCCCTGACTGGCTAAATTCTAGGCCCAGGTAGGTGTAGCTGTCAGTTTATGAAAGTGGACAGTTGTTTAGCAGGAAGGGAGGACGCCGGCTGATTTCAGATTTCTCTACTGGAACACCATGATTAGAGATGACTGAAGTTTAGAAAAATTAGATTAGTCAGCTTCGCCAAAGTTTGACAAGAAATTCAGTTAGTTTCAAATTATTTGTCACAAATCGCTATGTTAAAACCCTATTCAGCCCATCAATCAATGGAACAATTTTTACGGGCACTCAAAAACGGTAATGCGTTATTGCAATATGGCCTATTGAGATTTTTTTTTAAAATCACTCGCCTCAAGCACTTGCTCGCGCAGAGACAGTCTGCTCCTCTGTTGATGGAAAAAGACCTGCTGAAGGACCTGCTCTGAGCATAATGACATCAGCGCGCGCCCCCAGCGTGATCACCCGGTGATGATGACGACAGGAGCATTTGTATGTCAATATTTTTCAGTTTTCTGTTAAAGTCTGGGTCATGTATCTTACATCTGAAGGCTGAAGCGTTCAGGCCCTGAATGTTTAAGCTGCTGATAATAAGAGATGTCATTGTTTATCCGTATACCTTGTTATGAGCTGCTCGATGTAGGACAAGCTGGATTCTTAACTGGTGGCCATGTTGTAGAAGTTTGGTCCAGTCACATCAGTTTGGTGCACGAAGCACTGAGCAGGGTCTTGATCTCCTCCATGTCTCTGCTCTGCATCACTCTGTTTGAGGCAGGTGTTTCTTTCATGGTTTGTGCTTCTGATGGCCCGAGCAATCTCTGAGGGTTTTAGGTGAGGGGTGTGAAGCAATAGGATGTGACACTGCAGGGGGTCTTTAGTGGTTGTCTCTGTAAAGTCTCTGATGGTTGTCTCTGTAGATTTATGCTCATCACTGCTCTCTTTGTAGGTTTGTGCATGGACTTTAATATAAGGTAAAGATTTCTTCAAACTGGCCTAGGTTGTCCTCAGTGCCTTGTTTGACTATGGTGTCATTTAGGGATGAACGAAGCAATCTTTAGGTCCTAGATCAGAAGTCGCTTCTCCAACAAGGGGAAGTGAGTTATTCCCGAAGTCTCGAGAGTCTTTGGTGAAGAAGTTAGTTATTTGAAAAATTAAAAAGCTTGGATACAAAGTTGGCTTCGGTTCCAATGTACCAGTCACTCACTTCGCTTTGTCGGAGACCATACATTTTAATGCTGTACGGAGACGGATCTCTGTACAGCATTAAACCCAAGTTTTGAG
This sequence comes from Bufotes viridis, assembly GCA_033119425.1. Classification (NCBI taxonomy): domain Eukaryota; kingdom Metazoa; phylum Chordata; class Amphibia; order Anura; family Bufonidae; genus Bufotes; species Bufotes viridis. Next base: position 1,344 of record JAKVIS010005012.1, read on the forward strand.
AGAAGCGACTTTGGATCAAGGATCCTCATCCCTAGTGCCATTATTGTGCAGGTTGATTTAGATGTCATCATCATTTTGTGGGTCTTTTACCCTGATTTTTCGGCCCTTGTTGATGCCACACTTTGAGATATTCTTACAATGCCTGCACAGGGCGGTGTGGGAGATGGAGGGCTCCTGGGGGTAGCAAAGCGCATTAGTTTTTCTATCATCTTCTTTTAAGGTAAAATCAATTAAAATGGTTTCTGTTTTTAGTCTAATTGTGGCATTTTTATGGCTTTTCTCTTGAATGCTTCTCTGGCCTTCACAGTATGTGATCTCCTGGGTGTCTGGCCACCTGCTGTCTGAGGCTACAGTCCTGAGCTCTATTCTATGATCAGTTACATTTTCGGGGATTTCTTTTCTAAATTGTGATTTACTGAACTGTAATTTCCCATTTTATGGAAGCTCTCCATAGCATTTATTTCTATGGGGTGTGCTCTTCAGAAGGACTCTACTGAATTTGGTGATGGAGCCAGGTAGGGGCGGACTGGAAACATAAAGTGGCCCTGGAAAAAATACTAAAAGTGGCTCTGTTTTGTAATCAGGTGCAAATTGATGGAAGGCAGAGCCAACAATACCATATTGTGGCACATTATACCACCCCACAAGAGCCAAAAACCACAGTCCATCTCAAAATACTGCCCCCAGCAGCACGAAATACATCCCCAAAAACCTCCACTGGCCGGCGTGAAGAGGGCTCAGGCGGCCCCCTGGGCATCGGCCCACTGGGAAATTTCCCGCCAATCCGCCCCTGGAGCCAGGGGCTCTTACTTTTACATGTCTTTAGATGTTGATCTCTAGGCTCTCTTTGATGGTCCCTGTTGCTTGTAGTCTGTGCTGTAGGCAGAGATCTTGTCTTGTCATTAAAATCCTGTTTTTATCCTTATTTATCCTTTTTTGGGGAGATATTTTAGTCCTCCTTGCTTCTGTTTTCCATGGAGTCAGTGTTGACCAAGTTTTGTCTTACACGTCGCTCATTACAAGGTTTAAATTGTATCAGGAGCTCATGCTCAGTGCTGCTTGCTCCTGGGCGGGTAATCTATCTATCTATCAGACCCAAATGGCACGAGTTCACTGAGAACAATGTTCAGCGCGTTTCATACGCCTGTCTGGAGACTAGAAAAGGCTTTTCTCTCCATACTTTAAATGCAAATGTGAGGATCCTTAAAGCAATATTTAATGTCGATCAGCAAATTTATGGAGTGATTATGCTGAAAGCCTGCCAATAAGTGATGGAGAATTAGCACATCTTCAGAGATTTTGCTGCTGAAATTTTAATCAAGTGGGACATTTATGTTTTAAAATCTTTGACAATATAATACATTCCTTTCTGGCAGCGAGGGCGATGTTGTGGCAGAGAAACGTGAAATGAAGTTTAACCCTCTCCACTCCACAGTATTTGAGCCATTTTCTCTTTCACTCTCGACCTTTTGAGGCAGCTTGAAATGCGCTAGCATGCCAGGAATATCTGTGTAGTCGACATGGGTTTACCGTAGCTATGGATGCCACCAGAATCTGGTTATACACATGTAGTAATTATAAGGAACTAAATGATTTTATGGTTACAGAATTCTGGGGCTCAATACCACGAAGCCTCAAGTGAGACTTGGGCAAAAGGTAAACTTTCCAGTCACATTCTGCACAGCACCAGATTTGGATTCTGGGAAGTCTCAACTTAACAAAATGAAAGCCTGTAATAGGCATTCTGTTTTGCTCCGTCCTAATACATGTCGACAGGACTATTTTTTCCGTCATGTATAACGGAACAAAACAGAACCGTTATTTGTGGCCATAGACATGTATTAGGACGGAGCAAAACGGAACACCTCTTAAAGGATTCCATTTTGTATTACGCTCTGAAATTCCATTATAACCCTGTTATAATGGAATACTAGAACAGAATTTCTAACGCTGATGTGAACCTGCCCTAAGCTAATAGGAGCGTTTCTGACAACAATAAGCAGAACTGTGAATGCAGCTCTGGAGTACTGTATAATGCAGCATGTAACTTAGGATCAGTACAGGATATGTAATGTAATGTATGTACACTGTGACTCCACCAGTAGAATAGTGAGTGCAGCTCTGGAGTATAAGACAGTATGTAACTCAGGATCAGTACAGGATATGTAATGTATGTGCACTGTGACTCCACCAGTAGAATAGTGAGTGCAGCTCTGGAGTATAAGACAGGATGTAACTCAGGATCAGTACAGGATAAGTAATGTAATGTATGTACACAGTGACTACACCAGCAGAATAGCGAGTGCAGCTCTGGAGTATAATACAGGATGTAACTCAGGATCAGTACAGGATAAGTAATGTAATGTATGTGCACAGTGACTGCACCAGCAGAATAGTGAGTGCAGCTCAGGAGTATAATACAGGATGTAACTCAGGATCAGTACAGGATAAGTAATGTAATGTATGTACACAGTGACTACACCAGCAGAATAGTGAGTGCAGCTCAGGAGTATAATACAGGATGTAACTCAGGATCAGTAGAGGATATGTAATGTATGTACACAGTGACTGCACCAGCAGAAGAGAGTGCAGCTCTGGAGTATAATGCAGGATGTAACTCAGGATTAGTACAGGATATGTAATGTAATGTATGTACACAGTGACTCCACCAGCAGAATAGTGAGTGCAGCTCTGGAGTGTAATAAAGGACGTAACTCAGGATCAGTACAGAATATGTAATGTATGCACACAGTGACTGCACCAGCAGAATAGTGAATGCAGCTCTGGAGTATAATACAAGATGTAACTCAGGATTAGTACAGGATATGTAATGTAATGTATGTACACAGTGACTACACCAGCAGAATAGTGAGTGCAGCTCTGGAGTATAATACAGGATGTAACTCAGGATCAGTACGGGATATGTAATGTATGTACACAGTGACTCCACCAGCAGAATAGTGAGTGCAGCTCTGGAGTATAATACAGGATATAACTCAGGATCAGTACAGGATAAGTAATGTAATGTATGTACACAGTGACAGCACCAGCAGAATAGTGAGTGCAGCTCTGGAGTATAATACAGGATAGAACTCAGGATTAGTACAGGATATGTAATGTAATGTATGTACACAGTGACTGCACCAGCAGAATAGTGAGTGCAGCTCTGGAGTATAATACAGGATGTAACTCAGGATCAGTACAGGATATGTAATGTATACACACAGTGACTCCACCAGCAGGATAGTGAGTGCAGCTCTGGAGTATAATACAGGATATAACTCAGGATCAGTACAGGATAAGTAATGTATGTACACAGTGACTCCACCAGCAGGATAGTGAGTGCAGCTCTGGAGTATAATACAGGATGTAACTCAGGATCAGTACAGGATAAGTAATGTATGTACACAGTGACTCCACCAGCAGAATAGTGAAGGCAGCTCATACAGGACGTAACTTAGGATCAGTTATAAGTAATGTAATGTACTAAATTTAGACAAGACTGGAACACTTTTTAAAATTAGCTTTGCCCCACACATACAGTATCATTCATCTGACTTCTCCACTAGAGGGAGCACTACATCCACAATAATTTATAACTTTAATCATGAGAAAATACGCTTAAAAAAAATAACTTCTGAAAACCTTTTGCAGTTTTATTACATCTTTAGTACTCAGATTAAGTCAGACACTTATCATGTTTTAGAGGAACAGACTTGAAGTAAACAGCTTGAGAAATTTCTTTCCCGATGCAAAATGGCTACTATTAAAAAACATAAAGTTACACTGCCCCCCCCCCCCAACTTTATATTGTCTGTGGCTTCTGCATGATGATTGTGATCATTTCCACCCAGGTGGTTGACTAGTAACGACAGTAATGTAAATGCTTCCGTACAGGCAGGGGATATTTATAAGGAGGGTTTTTAAAGCTCAGAGACATATTAATTCCACACATAGCTGTCATTTAAAACTTTACCTCCCACAAGGTTAAATACCCTTAACCACGCGTAAACCTGCCAGTTGCTATGGTGACAACTGTCGACTCAATGACACTTTGACATTATGGGACAAAAATTAAAAAAATGTACAAAGTACCTGACCATGCAGTGATGTATATTAGAGTCCTGCGCAGCCTGACTTGTATTATGGACAGTATTATAATACCTTATGCTTTTAAGGATTTGGGCTGATATACTGGTAAAGAGAAGTTCTCTCCTTATTAAGTCACTTATGTGATGAGTTTAAGTATTGTATGCAATCATATCTGATTGCGGAAAAGCTCCAGTTGCCATTACAGCTTCCCCATAGGTTATCTTACTTTCCTAGTGGACTGAATGGCAAATATAACCACTAGCATGAAAAACTAAAAGTGGTGTAACCAGAGTCCCTGTGGTCTCCAGAGACAATTTTGGACCTTACCCCTAGGGATGAGCGGCAGGGGCAATATTAAAATTCGCGATATTTCTCGAAAATTCATTAGAATATTCGTCATATATTCGAGAATTTTCGTATTCAAGATTATTCTATTGATTGCGAAAAATCGGCAATGTAATATTCGCGTAATGTGAATATTCTAAAACACGAATATATAGCACTATAGAATCTAGTGCTATCTATTTGTTTTTTAGAATATTCGTCATTTTTTCCAATTTTATTTGAACGGTCATTGGCCCAAAAGCAACTTAAGCAGGGAGGAAAAAAAAGCCGAATATTCTAAAAAAAAAAAATATAGCACTATCTTCTATAGTGCTATATATTCGTGTTTTAGAATATTTACATTACGCGAATATTACATTGCCGATTTTTCGCAGAAGAGAAAATAAATTAATGAAGAATATTCTATTTAACTACAGACTACAATATTGCAGCCTTCTCACATTGGCCCACAAGTAAGAAGCAGATAGGTATACTAGGTAATAGGTTCAGATGGAAAAAAAAATAAAAAAACCCTGAATATTCGTTTTCACGAATATATATCACTATATTGGAAATATTAGCGAATTCTCAAAGTGCTGATATTCGTGATAAAAATTCACAATTCGAATATTTGCGCTCAACACTACTTACCCCCAATGGTTTGGTGCCTTGCCTTAATGACACTGCAAGGGTCTATAAAGATATATGCGTTCATGAAAAATAAAACTTTACAGGTAAATCTAGTACAGCCCCATATACACGACCACTTGTATTTTGAGGTCTGCAAACCGCAAATCCGCAAAACATGACTAAGTTCCACGTAATTTCTGCCATTTTATTCTTCCCTTCTATAGAAATGTTTTTTCCTTGTCCACAAAATGGACATGTTTTGCTTTTTTATTCTTTGCGGGACCACAGCATGAACATATGAATGTGGGCAGCATTTTTTGCGGCCCCTTTGAACTGATTGGGTCTGCATCCGATCCGCAAAAATTGTGATTGAGATGCAGAAAAAAAATGTGGTTTTGTGTATGAGGCCTAGCTTACAAGTAATATCTGCTCTGATTGTAGATATTTACTGCCTGTCCCATACCGCCATGATGACTTCTCCCGACCACGGCTCACTTCAGAATGTAATCCTAAAACATCTTTGGCTCCTGCACCACCCCTAACATTTTCCCACATGTGAATGAACATCATCCATAGAAGTAATTCTGCCCCCGACCTTACTTATGCCCCCCATTGGTTCCCGACACAGTAATAGTACCTTCGCAAACAGTAATATTGCCTTCTTCAGCGGCACTGAGTATTAGTGTTCCTATGAGTGCTAAACTCTTCCCATTCCCATGACTAGCAGCTGGGTTCTCTTTCTACTGCCAACAGTCCACATCAAGTGTGTAGTACAGTGCCCTGTAGACAGCTGTCCTATCAGGTTTCCTGATCTCCTGCCAGAGAAAGTGGCTGTGTAGGAAGCCAATGGCTCTGTGCTCTGCCAGTATAATATAAGCTTAAGGCAGAGCACAGAGCATTCCTTCATGGCAATCGCCTGCTCGCTGGCGGAGGAGGCCACTGCTATTACATGCAGAGATATTCTTCTTAGTATGGGGAGGAGTGATCACTAATGCCATCACTCATACTGAATCACTGCTGACAGATATTTTTATATAGAATTTTTTACCTTTTGTTTTGCCAGTTTGCAACATGCGGGAAATTAGTTACCATACAGTAGTTACGCTGAAAAAATACATACGTAAGTCCATCAAGTTCAACCAAGGGATAGGTGGGGACGCGAATCCCAGAAGAATGTGAGACTCAGATTTCAAAACATTAAGAATTCATCTAAACCCTTTTTAAAACGGTCCACTATATAGAACTTTCCGGTTACTGTTTGCCTAGGTTAATAGAATAGATTGATGATTCCTGTTGATATATACCGCATATTTCGCTTTATAAGACGCACCTGATGATAAGACGCACCTAGGTTTTTGAGGAGGAAAATAAGAAAAAAAATATTGTGAACCAAAAGGTGTGCTTTTGGTGGGTTTTGAAGTAATGGTGGTCTGTGACACTATTATGGGGGATCTGTGGATTACACTATTATGGGGGATCTGTGGATGACACAGTTATGGTGGATCTGTGGATGACACTGTTATGGAGGGGATCTGTGGATGATGCACTGTTATGGGGATCTGTGGATGACACTGTTATGGGGGATCTGTGGATGGCACTGTTATGGGGGATCTGTGGATGACACTGTTATGGGGGATCTGTGGATGACACTGGTTTGGGGGATCTGTGGAGGACACTGTTATGTGAGATCTGTAGCTGACACTGTTATGGGGGATCTGTGGATGACACTGTTATGGAAGGGATCTGTGGATGACACTGTTATGGAAGGGATCTGTGAATGACACTGTTATGGGGGATCTGTGGATGACACACTGGTATGGGAGATCTGTAAATGACACTGTTATGGGGGATCTGTGGATTAAATTTATAGGGATCTGTGGATGACGCACTGTTATGGGGGCACTGTGGATGTCACTGTTATGGGGGCACTGTGGATGACACACTGTTATGGGGGCATCTGTAGATGGCATTGTTATGGGGATCTCTGGATGACACTGTTATAGGGATATCTGTGGATGACACTGTTATGGGGGATCTGTGGATGACACATATAGCATCTTATGATATATACAGTATGTGCCATCCACAGATCTCCCATAACGGCGTCCCTGTGCAAATAGTGACCCCCAATACACCAGGCCCTGCGCACAGCGTGGTAAGCGCCGTGACGTCATCTCAGGTCCTTTGGCAGGTCCTGCTGAAAGAAGATAGAAGACACTGTGGCAGTGCGTTCAAGTGGATGAGGTGAGTTTTTTTTTTTTTTTTACCCCTAAACTGCCATATTCTTTTGCATTCTGTCTTAAGAATGCTATTATTTTCCGATATAACCATGTTATAATGGAAAATAATAAAGTAAAATTCAGGTCCCCATTGGCTTCAATGGGGTTCGGGTTCAGGGTCAAGTTCAGGTCTTGAACCCTAACTTTGATCTGAAGTTCGTCCGAACCCGGTGAACCCGAACTTGTCACCGCCAGTTCTGTGTCAGGTCAGATAGATGTTCTTCCCTACCTTTTGTATGACGTTCTTTGTTTTGGTTTCACTTTGTCAACTCCTTTCCTTCTGCCAGGTATCACTTATTTAGACTAATCGTCTTCTTTTATTTTCCCTCCCATACTGCCTCACTTTGCGGTTTATACTACTTCCTGGATGAAGTGTTCACTGCTGGAGGCTGCTGCTGCTGTTTGCTCAGATAAGTCTTTTCCCTTTATGGTGTTTCCTTGCTGGCTTGATTCTAGGTGACCCTGACTCCGTCCGTATTCAGGGCAGGGAGCCTGTGCTCCTGTCCCCTCAATATTATAGGGTTTTCAGGAGTCATACAGTCTTAGATATGTGGGCATGCAATCGTCTACCATTGGGGCCCTTGCATGTGCGTAGCAGTCAGGGAGAGCTCTTAGGGTTTTAAAGGGCTCACCTATATGCTCCTTAGTTTGGGATCGAGCCAGTCAGTTGTTTATTTATTAGTTCCAGCTATCTGCTACATCATCCGTGACAGAACTTCCACGGGTTCACTCATCCCTATCCATTAATATTACAAAGAAGGAAATATTCATGGTGAGTAAAAACCATTACATTCCAACAGATATAGATGAAATTCAGGCAACACATCTCCGACCTCTGTGGTCCTTTTTCATAGGGCTATGAAAAACGACCAGACAGGTCAGAAACGCTTTGCCCGAATTTCCTCTTTATCTGTCCGGACGCAATAGCTTTTACTCAATATGAATATTTCCTTCATTTATAATTTTAATGAACTTAATAAATCTTGGCATTTTTAAGACTAGAGCTGGGTCCCAAATTTTGCTTTGTGCATTAGCTTGTTTGCCTGCCCTGTGCCAATCTTTGCCTGACTTCTAGATTTGACCCTGAGCTGCCTGTCCTAACCTCTGACCCTGTATTGGATTGCTCAAATGTTGCCTGCCCTGACCTCAGCTTTTTCCTAACTACAGTTTTGCCTAACCCACAATGGTGTTTCTTGACCTCCATGGGTCAACAGTCACTTGAAAAGAGACTAGTCCAAAAGGTAACATAAAGACCAGGAAGGCTACTTAGATAACACACTTAGCAGTAGCCCCAAGTCATATCTGTTCAAGTGACATAGTTTTAACACAGTACCTGCATTATTTATGTGTTTTAGACTGTTTTTGAGTCTTGCTTGACAAGGAGCAAGGCTTAGTGGAAAATGGGAATGATTTTGAGAAAAAAAGGTGTGCACAATAACCAAATCCAATAGATGGTGTGAAGTTAAACACATTTTTTTATCCAGCCACTGTGATATACACTTACTGATGAAAATAACGCAGGTGGATAAATTTAAATCATTACAGGTGTGGTCTGATTAGACACTGGGTCTTGCCACAAGAGGGAGTAAAAGTTCTCCCTTTATGCCCTATCAAAAGGCTCTCAGAGGTTACTTTTTTGTAGTGTACCTCTTGGTGAGAGCTCATTGACTGCTAGATATGCCTCTACAATGCGCTTGAAGACATTTTGGGCAGCTAACATACTTTGAGAGAGGGCGCATCTTTGGACTACAAGCAGCTACCACAGTTTTGTTGAGCACTATCCAGACATGATTGGCCCCTCCATTAGAAACCCCTGTCTCTACCCAGATCATTTCCAGGTGCTTAGCAGAAGGGTATTTGGCGTCACGATGCCCATTACATCTCCTGCCACTGACAACCATTCCCTTTATTTACAGTGGTGTCATGAACGAGAAAATCGGACTCCTACGGACTGGAACAGTATCATCTTTGGCAGTTAATCCAGGTTTTGCTATGGATCCCATGATGGCCAGGTTTGAGTATGGAGGCCTTGTGGTAAATGCTTCAGTCCTGCCTCTGCTGTGAAGGGACACACTGCCCCAACTGCTGGTGTGATGATCTATGGAGCAATCAATTATGACAGTCATTTTTTTATAACCTACAAGTGTGCAGGATCTACAGACCCAGCTCCAACATCTGTGGGCAAATGTGCCACAAGATACCATGTGGAACCTGTATGCCTTCATGCCCAACAGTATTTCATCTTGTATCCAGGCTAGAGGCCGTATCTCATCTTGTATCCAGGCTGGAGGCTGTATATCATCTTGTTTCGAGACTAGAGGCCGTATCTCATCTTGTATCCAGGCTAGTGGGCATATCTCATCTTGTATCCAGGCTAAAGGCAGTATCTCATGTTGTATCCAGTCTAGAGGCCGTATCTCATGTTGCATCTAGACTAGAGGCCATATCTCATCTTGTATCCAGGCTGGAGGGCGTATCTCATCTTGTATCCAGGCTAGAGGCTGTATCTAATCTTGTATCCAGGCTAGAGGCCGTATCTCATCTTGTATCCAGGCTAAAGGCAGTATCTCATCTTGTATCCAGGCTGGAGGCTGTATCTCATCCTGTATTGAGGCTAGAGGCCATATCTCATATTGTATTCAGGCTAGTGGGCATATCTCATCTTGTATCCAGGCTAGAGGCAGTATCTCATGTTGTATCCAGTCTAGAGGCTGTATCTAATCTTGTATCCAGGCTAGAGGCAGTATCTCATCTTGTATCCTGGCTTGAGGCCATATCTCATGTTGTATCGAGGCTAGAGCTCATATCTGATCTTATATCCAGGCTAGAGGCTGTATCTCATCTTTTATCCAAACTACAGGTGGCCCAACAGGGTCTGAGAGCCTCCTCTCAATTGTACAGTTTTCCCTAACAGACTTCTTCTCCTTTTGCTCTAACATGTAATTATTTACATATATTATCATTACATTCACACATAGAAAGTTCCATTTTATTCCAACTACTCCTCCTTTTTTGTGTGAGTGTATTAAAATGAATACATTAATCAATCTGCCACATTACATCTCTTCTACAGATGAAAATCTAATTTATGGAACAGAAATTATGTTTATGAAACATTCCCTATAAGGTTCTTGGCTTTATGGTTTGTTTAGCATTTACCATCGATTGTCACCAGTCGCGTGTCCACCTGAGCAGTGACATGATCATTTAGACTGAGTGATCTTTGATCGATGTGACTGATGAATGGTGCGGCTTTAAAAGTGTCAAAGGAGGAATTAATATTTCTTTGGGAATTTCAGCTCGAGGTACAGTAAGTGGTTTTCCCGGCACAGGCAGTAGTTGCTCTTGTTCCATCATGTTGTAACAGATGGATGGAGCTGAATTTGAGGGAAAAAACTTACATTTCATTAACACCTTGTGATTCAGGCGATCCTTATGCTTACAATTTCCAAGATCTTTGCTTGCTGTAAGTGAATTCTTGTACATATTCAGCTACTACAAACCTGTCCTGACCTAGACTTGCATATACAGTTGAGATTCTGTTATAGTTCTTTCCATTCCAGGCAATCATTTGTGAGCGAATTAGCCCTGACTTCTGCTGACACATTGCTTGACTATAAAGAAGCTTCCTGCATATGAAAGTTATTGAAAACAAAAGAAAACTGTTCACGTAAAGACATTATGTAGCCTGAGGATATTGGATAAGTTATTAAATGTATGTACTCAGTGACTCCACCAGCAGAATAGTGAGTGCAGCTCTGGAGTATAATACAGGATGTAACTCAGGATCATACAGGATAAGTAATGTATGTACACAGTGACTGCACCAGCAGAATAGTGAGTGCAGCTCTGGAGTATAATACAGGATGTAACTCAGGATCAGTACAGGATAAGTAATGTATGTACACAGTGACTGCACCAGCAGAATAGTGAGTGCAGCTCTGGAGTATAATACAGGATGTAACTCAGGATCAGTACAGGATAAGTAATGTAATGTATGTACACAGTGACTGCACCAGCAGAATAGTGAGTGCAGCTCTGGAGTATAATACAGGATGTAACTCAGGATCAGTACAGGATAAGTAATGTAATGTATGTACACAGTGACTGCACCAGCAGAATAGTGAGTGCAGCTCTGGAGTATAATACAGGATGTAACTC
>JAKVIS010005013.1:0-12732 GCA_033119425.1 Bufotes viridis
CATCTTCCTCCCTTTTCCATGATACCGAGGTATTGATGAAAATCCGTCAGGATCAGGCCTCGGTGATAGCCATCATACTGTTTTGGCCAAGAGATCCTGGTTTACCTAGCTCACCCAGTTGAGTCGAGGACAATATTGAGGCTCCCCACAGCAGCACCTCTGGTGTCGTGGGGACACTCACCTCTGCTCAGATCTGCACAGATTCAACCTGACAGCCTGGAGATTGATCAGTCCCTTCCCAGAATAGAAGGGCTTTCAGAGTCGGTCCTGAGAACGCTGTCTCATTTTAGAGCGGACTCTACCAAGAGAGCCTACTCTTGTATTATGAGGATATTCTAATCCTAGGGGTCTCTTCTTGCTATCTCCCCATCTGTGCTGCTGGTAGGACGTAAGGGAATCGTTAATTTCTAATGATAATTTGTTTTCCCTTAGTCCTAACAGCAGCACACAAATTTCCCACCCTAGTAAGTCTAGTTTTTTTCTTACTATAAACACAGTGGGCTGGGGGTTGACTTCCTCCTTTTAAGGAGATACATAATTGTTAAATTGAGTTATTAGTCTTGGGCTCATTAAACATTCCGCCAGTCCTGCCAGTCCACGGGGGGTAGTTAACCCCATCTGTGCTGCTGTTAGGACTAAGGGAAAACAAATTATCGTTAGAAATTAACGATTTCCTGGCTGCTGAGAGCCTGTATAGTAGTGTAGAACACTGTGCATTGGAGAAACATGCATAGGGAGTCCACTATGCTAGTGAAACAGTACTGTGAGTCAGTATGACACGCAAATGACTGAAGTCATTCTTGGAATCACTTCACACTATACTTATTTGGTCAGTTACGGGGCCAAAACTGACCAAATAACTCAAGTGTGAACTCAGCCTTACAGGTCAATGTTAGCGCCAGGTATAAAGAACTGTGCAATGGCCCAAGATTCTACTATAGAGTGAAAGAGCGCAGTCCTTTCACACCGTCGTCAGCTGATTCCACATAGATTTCTACAGAACCTGTTCTGTTACACGCTGAGACAAGTAGTGACCCCTGACAGAGTGGAAAGGTTGTCAGCAGTAAGTTTGTATTGAAATCACTGATTAATTCTCTGATCCGTCAGAACAATTACCCAGAAAAAACTGATCCTGTTGCATCAGTTGTCATCCGCTTGAGCCATTTCCGTCTGAGATTGTTTTATTTTTATGGAAAATGCATGCAGGACTTTTTTCCCATCTAAAAAACGGCAAACATGGGGTCTGGTGCACAATGGGTAATGTGTGAATTGTGTTGTTACTTTGCCACTGATTCTTTCAACTGCAGTTGCACTCTATTGAGGTCATTTATCAAACTGGTGTAAGTAGAACTGGCTTAGTTGCTCATAGCAATCAATCAGATTCCACCTTTCATGTTCCAAAGAAGCTGTGAAAATGAAAGGTGGAATCTGATAGGTTGCTATGAGCAACTAAGCCAGTTCTACTTGAATGTAAAAAATGAATGTCCAGAAAAATAGTTAACTGGGAAATGTCCTCTGTTGCAGATCCACCAAATCTCGGGCTTCTTTTCTGTCATCCAAGATGGTCGCACCCCTTCTCAGACTGCCTGGTGCACACTCTGGATCCGTATCCCAAGTCCCTTCCTGCCTGTCCGTCCTTATTCTTGGATTGGACAGTACTGTTCACATGAGATGTGATGGCCAATCTGAGGGCAGCAGGATGGTGTGTCATGGACTATAGATGCACAGTATGCATCAGGTCGTTTGAGAAGGGGTGCAGCCATCTTGGATGACAGAAAAGGAGCCCAAGAACTAAAGGATCTGTAGCTAAAAGGATGAAAAGGAGGACACCAGGTAACAGCACTCTTTCTGCCCCAGTTAATGTGAATTCTTTTTTTGAACCAAAGGGTCGCTTTAAAGGAAATTTGTCAGCAGTTTTCTGCTGCCTTCACTTTTAAATCCTAACAGCTCCAGCACATGCCAATGAGTCCTGATATTCATGAGCTCACCACTCTCCCCGCCCACCTGCCTCTGATTGGCAGATTTTCTACTGAATCAGCAGCAGGTGGGTGGAAAAAAACAGGAGCTCATGAATATTCAGGACTCCTCATTATGTGCCGGAGCTGTTCAGTACAATATTTTGGCAAAATGGCTGAGTCAATTAAAGAAAGGGACCCAGTATTTTGCTAAGGGGATCTGTCACTAGTTTATGTTACCCTTAGTTAGAATGCCATAAAACTAGTGACAGATTGAGGCATTTTACTGTGTTATACACTGTATTTCTGGGAATTCATAGACGGGCTTAGCTTACCGACCCCACAGATGTCTTAGTGTTAGAATGTCAGAAGATAGGTAATGAGGTCCTTATGAATAGAACTATATTCCTAACTGCTTTTATGTACTCCACATACATTTGGATGTATGAGTATATTACAATTTTACTTCCCTACACCTCTGCTACATTTTTCCTTTCCACGATTGTTGATAAATGACAGAAACCAATGATTAAACACCACATAGTATGAAGTAAGAATATCATAAAGCGTCCTCTTCCTAGGCCAGTGATGTCACGTTCAACGGTCACACGGCCTATATGCAACTCAGTCCCATTCATGTGAATGGGCTTGGGCTGCGATACCAAGTACAGCCACTATACAATTAACAGAACTCTGTGCTTGGTCAGCTGAGTGATAGGAACCCCCACCCAGGCTCAGACTGGCCCACAGGGGTACAGGGGAATCCCCCGGTGGGCCCCTGAGCAAGGTGGGCCCCTAGTCTCCCACCCCCTGCACACGTGGCACATAAAACATTAGATTTACTGCACTACATACATATATTCAATGTAGAGGAAAGGAGAAGAGGAAAGGAGAAGTAGGGGAAGGGAAGATTATTTTTAGTTTTTTTCATATTTAAGTAAGGGGATTTTTTAGTTTTCAGTTGTTTTTTGGTGGCAGTAGTTCAGGATGGTGCTTGACTGTTCGCCTTTACACTGGCTCTTTTTCCGGAGGCTCTCTAGATTTCATTTTCCTCCTCCAGAATATGCAGACGCTAAAAAAAGAAGAAGATCAATCAGTTATTTAATATCCGCTATTTAAATGTGAGCTCTGAATGAAATGTGTGCACAGATCCTCCAATGTGTTCTCGTTACATTATAACATATCTGACCTGTAATATGCGCCAAATTTATCATGAAGCCTTCAGCACTGTGATAAATCTGGCGCACCTTGTGACTGCCTGGACTAACCTTACGCTGTGTAAATATTAAGCAGCAATAATACGCTAGCTCCATAGAGTATCTTATAAATGCTACCTACCATATGCCAGCGATCAACATGATGGTGACAGAGCCGGCCACAGATATTGCTGTGAGGGAAGCATTGCTGTTATGGAGCTCCTCTAGAAGTGGCGACTCAGGCGCTGTGATGTCAAGCACATCAGGAAGTGTAGGGCGAGAATGGTATTTTTCTATCGCCTGTTCCGATCCACTGATAACTAAATGAGGAAAACAATTACATTAACAGTTCATACCATGAATGATACTGACTTTGTAGTGTATCTTATATATGAAATAATATTATATATTTTTCTTAATTGTCTGTATCATGGCGGCTCAGAAGCACTGTCAAAACGAAGAGTGGCTCCAAAATACGGAAGCGGCTTAAATTATCACTTTATAGGTTTTTCCTTACAAATACTAATCTAAAATAACCCCAAATTATAGGTGACAGTTCAGATTTTCAGAACTAGATCCTTTCTCACTAATTAACACCTATAAGCAGATATGAATCCCATGTATCTAAGTATTACCACCCAGCATAGTGCCAGTAATCATATGTCCTCACCTGCCACATTGTAGATGATCTTACTCACTGGCACTTCAGAGTCCAGGATGGTGGTACACGTGTACCGGCCGGAGTCCCCCTTCAGTACACCCTTGATCACTAGGTAGGGCTCCCGTGTGATTTTGGGTTCATGTTCATGATGCTAGAGAGATAATATAGAGAACTGTGAGAACCTCATATGTCACAATTACTTAAAACTAATTGTCATTATTATTAAGACAAAAATAGATAACTGATGATAATTTGCTGACATGACATAACATGGGTAAATGCTAACATAGGTAAAAGGACTTCCTGATAAATGTTTTGGGTAATGAAGGACAAGGTTTGGGAAGCGCTTCCTTAATATGATGGTCATATAACTTATTAACAATCTCCCAGTTTTATAATTATTTTGGGCATCTGCATTTCACTTACCAGGGTGAACACGTTCTGATAGGAGTCCTCCAGCCTCGAGTACCATTCAAAGCTGCAGTCCAGAATTAGTTCTTCATACTCTGGAACTTTGATATTTATCTCTAGAAAGAAGGAAAATGAAAGAAGATATTACAGAAGTAATTGTGTAGATTTTCTGTCCTGCATTTAAATGGGTTGTCTCAATAACATGTCTCCTCCCATATGACGTAATAGAAAATATGGGCATCATAGTGGGGACTGATAGTAACTGATTATATTCTTCTGTCTCCTCACCTCCACAGTTTACAGTCTCTGCGAGATGAGACTTGTGGTCTTTACATGGAGAGCAGGACCGTCCAGTTTTCAGATCTGAGAAAAGAAGAAAGAAAGGAACTATGAGCCAAGCATTAAAGACACTTTATAATATTATAATAAATATGCTAATCATATGCTGGTATCTATCACCCCTCTGTCACCAGCACATGGGCAATATACTGTACAGGCTGCCATCACCCTTGTAGTCTGCTTATGGACAGAATCATATTAATGTAAATGTCCTCCTGCTTCAGGAAGTCTGATTCTCTGCCATGAACTATGAACTATTGGAAGTGACTGGAATATTTAGTGTACAGTGAGGATTTGGGGTCTTATATTTTTACTGGTGTACTATGTGAATGTAGATATAAGAATAGAAGACTTCTACTTTACCGAAACATCTGTTGGAGGTGCACAGGCAGCTACATCTCTCCAAGTAGTCTGTGAAAAGAGGAGATGGCATATAATAGTCAGCGGGTGCTGTGTACAGCATCTATGTAGGGCTGCTCACCTTTGTATAATAGGCACAATACACATACTATACACATAGTTTACAAACACTGATACTTTACCTTGATTTTTTGGAGGGCCCCGGCGCAGACAATCTTCTCCTCGGCGCAGGTCTTACAGTTAGTATAGGTTTGCACCATTAATCCTGGGGAAATGCACTTGTGTTATAACCTACCAATCTTATAGAGAATAATAATGACAAGAAGCTAAATCTGGTATAAAATGTACTTACCACAGCTGTCTGCACCTGAGGAATGGAGAAGAAAGAAGACATTACTGACAGTTCTCATTGTCAAACCCAGAAACCTCTAATCTCTGGGTCTCATTATTATTTGATATCAGTGTCTCTGTCCTAATAGCTGTGTTTTTTAGATTTCCATTGACAGGAATCTCTGAGCTGCCCCAGTACGGTCCGGGCCCTCTATAGAGCGCAGCAGCTCCTAGTGCAAACATCCCTGACAACGAATCAGATGCTGGCTTTCATGTGTCCAATACAAGGTAGGAGATAACAGCACTGATGTGATTGGTGGATGTGGGGATCTCTAGTTTGTGTCTCCATTACTATTACTACATGAGGCCTGTGTGTATATTACATTTATATGTCATATTGTAGCACATGTTATATCTAGAAGTACTCACCTTGTTTATTTGGACACCTCCCTAAAAGTGAGAAATGAAGGAATACAGAATTACTAATAGAAAACGACAGAGAACAGAAATCCCCTATATATGACGGCTCCATCTATAACATAGCAATAAAACCACAGAAAACTGCACAAATAGCAATTCCCATTATAGGACTTTTTATTACAATCAATCCCTCCTGTCACTAGGCTGTAGGGAAAGGAAATTGAGCAGAAAACACCATCTCTGACAACCTACCAGACACATAGAACACAAGTACAATGGTAGATAGGTAAAAGATTTCACTTACGTTGGTTTGAGTCCTGGACGATAACCTTGAGGTTTTCTTTGAGTCGCTGGAATTGGAGTCCGATGATGTGAAGAAGCTGGATCTCTAAAATATATAAAGAGGAGAATAATGAGTCCAATCCCTCATCTATTGGTCTGTGCCCCCAACACACTGACAATTCCTATTAATAAGAGAAGTAGAATTCCAGCCTACATAGAAAATATTGTACTTACCCTTAAAATCTATATCCTGGATGACGTCCACAGATTTTTTATATTCGGACGCAATTTCGGATATAGCATATTTATCTGGAAGGAAAATAATGGCACATTACTAATTTATCTAATATCTGCGGTATCTATCTAGGCTCTATCTAGAGATTTCATAAAACAGAAATAATAGTAATAATACAATTACCCAGTATCCCGACTTCATCCTCAAGGTAGTCCAGGACTTTTTTCTCTGCGGCTTTGGCAAACCGCTTGATGTTCACATACGCTTCTATTGAGTCAATATCATCGACTTGGCTTTCGATAAAGGTGTTGAATTTATCCATAGCCATTTTCCTCTGGAGTCGCATGGAATGCAACAGAGAGATTGTCCGATGAAGACAGATGTTACCAGCAGTAGAAGCCACATGGTCTGGATAGAACCAGGCATTTTTTTAAAAACGCTTCCAGTAGCAAATAATCGCTAAGGACGCAAGGGAACAGAACTATGTCCCACTGAGAAGACAACAGCACTGCACAGGTTAGAGCTTCAGGCACTAGTTAAGGGACACTGTCTTTATGACATCACTGTATGATGTCACTGGGATATGCAAATGAGGAACACATAAGCCAACGGATTGGTGGAAAATGCAATTGTGACATCATCACATGAATATGTAAATTAGGCTTTGGAGCACATAAGCCATTGCATTGGTGGAAAATGTAATTATGACATCATCATATGCAAATAATGCTCTGGAACATGAGATGTTAAAGTAAAAAAATAAAAATTAATTGAAATCTAAGTCACAGATAATACATATAATGACTTTATTACCAGAATATACATATCAGACATGGGTAACAGAACATGTACCACCTGTATATTCTACCAAGCAATAGCTCGACTGTTATAATATATTAAAATTTTATCCGATTTTTTAAACAATATCACTACAGATGAGCGAATTTCTCAAAAATTCAATTCAGACGGTTCACCAAATATCCCAAAAAGATTCAATTCAATCTGAATTATTTAACGAATCAGGTTAAATAAACTGCTATTCCCTTATGTCCTAGCAGCAGTACAGATGGGGTTAGCTACCCCCCCCCCCGTGGACTGGCAGGATCGGTGGAATGTTTAATTAGCCCAAGACTAATAACTCAATTTAACAATTAAGTATCTCCTTAAAAGGAGGAAGTCAACCCCCAGCCCACTATGTTTTTTTCAGGTGGACTAGGCGGTTTTGTTCCCCCCTTTCTTATGGAAAGTGCAGGGAGCCTTTGCTCGCTTGGGTAACAGCGGTTCTTTCCTAGATACTGTCAGTTTGGCCGGCAGCGATTTGCTTGCCGGCCCCGCCGCAGTGCTGCGCCTCTGGCTGCATATTTGGCGGCGCCCTGGTCCAGGGATTTCAGTCCCTGTGTTGCCATCTTCCGGAGGCACGGGGACTCTCCAGTCACCTCTCCGGGGTAACCGGCCAATCCGGCCGTGAGTTTTTTCAGGGGCACGATTTTTTTATCGCGGATACGATTTTTTCCGCGTTTTTATGCTTCTTCCTGTGGAGGGATGCATTGGGAAGGGTGGATTGGCTATCCTCCCTTCCTCTATTTTGGGAGGCTGTGTGGCTCCAGTTTGGTCTCTGCCACATATGCTTTTTTCAGTGCTAGCTCCAGAGTCCTAAAATTGGTGTTGTTCCACTTGTGGTGTTCCACCCGCTGCCTCTGGTCTGTTTTTCACCTTTCCTGCATAGATAGAGGTTTACAAATGTTTTATTTGTTCCTTTTTTTTCCCGCAGTGCTGTCTTCTCCGCGGACTCGAAGGCAGGAAAGTGGATTCCAAGAGGAAGCATCTATCCTACCATTGCAGCAGTCAACGGTTATTGTAAGCTGATCATACCTGTACTGTGAGATCGCAGAAGCCAAAAAGCTTAAGGATGGGCTAATACCAGTCAGAGACCTGTTTGGAATTCCTGGGTCCGTTGACTTAACCTACACCAGATGTTACAGCTGCCGTTAGAGGGTACTGATTCCTAGTGAACCTACGTTGTAGGATCTGTATCAATGGCTATACTAAATAAGTCGGCAGGCTCCGCTGGATGGAAAGGCTTCCTATTCCTGCCCAGGCCCCTATGGAGACCTCTGTCCCGTAGCAGAGACCCTCTGGTCTCCTTAGTTTCTTTCCTCCTCCTCGGATGAGGAGGAGCTGACGTGTTTTCTCCCCTGGAAAGACACAGAAGTTGTTTAAGTCCATCAAGTCGGGGGACCATGATGTTGACTGTGGGGATCCTCCCGCTACTCGGGCACCTCGTGTCTTCAAAGCTATATAGAGTGGAAAAAACCTGAAAAAGGTCTGGTTTTAACAAAGAAGTTTAAATCCATGTTCACGATTAGTGTTGAGCGAACAGTTCGAGCATCGTTCGGGTTCGTACCGAATTTTGGGGTGTCCGGGACCCGGACCCGAACCCGGACATTTTCAAAAAGGTTCGGGTTCGTCGTTCGGCATGTATTTTGGCGCATTTTGAAAGGCTGCTAAGCAGCCAATCAACATGCATCATGCTACTTGCCCTAAGATGCCATCGCAGCCATGCCTACTATTGGCAAGGCTGTGATTGGCCAAGTGCAGCATGTGACTCAGCCTCTTTATAAGCTTGTGCGCACGTCGGGACGTGCTCACTCCCGATGTGAATAGAACAGGGATAGACGCAGCTGATGCTAGGGCGAGAATAGGCAGGGATAATTGAATAACTGGAAGCAAATTTCTCTCCTCCACCTGTGATTCATCTGAACAACTGCAGCTGAGCTGCTTTTTTGATAGGGATTGGCTATTTTTAGAGTGGCCAGAGTGATTTTTCCATCCACATGTACCTAGGCTGACCGCCGCCGCCATTTTGCGACTTGTAGTGCTGCAGCAGAAGCTGCCACAGTGTGCATTCCAAAGCTCCAAACAAGTCAGACATCTACACCTGGGATTCAGACCAATAGCGATTTAGCAGCACAGTCCAAGGCTATTTTTTTAAAGGTTGTGCAGACCATTTTGTGGCACATGTTACTGGGCTGATAGGCGGCGGCTATCTTGGGACTAGTGCTGCAGCACAATCTCTCCCAACGTCCATTAATCACTTGTAATAGTGGTCTGTGCCATAGAAATCCTACATCAGGGACTTGGGTGTGCTTGTGTCACCCCTACTAATACCAGTCCACCTGTAATCCATACAGTGAAAAGCCATAAAGTATTCCAGTGAGGGAATTTTTTTTTATTTAAAAAGGCCAAGTTAGTTTATCTGGCGCTCAATATACTAGATACAGTTAGGCTCATGCTTTCATACATCTGGAATTAGCAAACTAATGTGCTGGGGTTGGGAAAACATATATGTACCCATACTAGAATCTGTCAAAGAAAGCGGTACTCACATATAACAGTCATTCCATCTGTAATCCATACAGTCAAAAGACTGAAAGTATTCCAGTGAGGGAATTTTTTTATTTAAAAAAGGCCAAGTTAGTTTATCTGGCGCTCAATATACTAGATACAGTTAGGCTCATGCTTTCATACATCTGGAATTAGCAAACTAATGTGCTGGGGTTGGGAAAACATATATGTACCCATACTAGAATCTGTCAAAGAAAGCGGTACTCACATATAACAGTCATTCCATCTGTAATCCATACAGTCAAAAGACTGAAAGTATTCCAGTGAGGGAATTTTTTTTATTTAAAAAGGCCAAGTTAGTTTATCTGACGCTCAATATACTAGATACAGTTAGGCCTCATGCTTTCATACATCTGGAATTAGCAAACTAATGTGCTGGGGTTGGGAAAACATATATGTACCCATACTAGAATCTGTCAAAGAAAGCGGTACTCACATATAACAGTCATTCCATCTGTAATCCATACAGTCAAAAGACTGAAAGTATTCCAGTGAGGGAATTTTTTTTATTTAAAAAGGCCAAGTTAGTTTATCTGGCGCTCAATATACTAGATACAGTTAGGCCTCATGCTTCATACATCTGGAATTAGCAAACTAATGTGCTGGGGTTGGGAAAACATATATGTACCCATACTAGAATCTGTCAAAGAAAGCGGTACTACATATAACAGTCATTCCATCTGTAATCCATACAGTCAAAAGACTGAAAGTATTCCAGTGAGGGAATTTTTTTTATTTAAAAAGGCCAAGTTAGTTTATCTGGCGCTCAATATACTAGATACAGTTAGGCCATGCTTTCATACATCTGGAATTAGCAAACTAATGTGCTGGGGTTGGGAAAACATATATGTACCCATACTAGAATCTGTCAAAGAAAGCGGTACTCACATATAACAGTCATTCCATCTGTAATCCATACAGTCAAAAGACTGAAAGTATTCCAGTGAGGGAATTTTTTTTTATTTAAAAAGGCCAAGTTAGTTTATCTGGCGCTCAATATACTAGATACAGTTAGGCTCATGCTTTCATACATCTGGAATTAGCAAACTAATGTGCTGGGGTTGGGAAAACATATATGTACCCATACTAGAATCTGTCAAAGAAAGCGGTACTCACATATAACAGTCATTCCATCTGTAATCCATACAGTCAAAAGACTGAAAGTATTCCAGTGAGGGAATTTTTTTTTATTTAAAAAGGCCAAGTTAGTTTATCTGGTGCTCAATATACTAGATACAGTTAGGCTCATGCTTCATACATCTGGAATTAGCAAACTAATGTGCTGGGGTTGGGAAAACATATATGTACCCATACTAGAATCTGTCAAAGAAAGCGGTACTCACATATAACAGTCATTCCATCTGTAATCCATACAGTCAAAAGACTGAAAGTATTCCAGTGAGGGAATTTTTTTTATTTAAAAAGGCCAAGTTAGTTTATCTGGCGCTCAATATACTAGATACAGTTAGGCCTCATGCTTTCATACATCTGGAATTAGCAAATTAATGTGCTGGGGTTGGGAAAACATATATGTACCCATACTAGAATCTGTCAAAGAAAGCGGTACTCACATATAACAGTCATTCCATCTGTAATCCATACAGTCAAAAGACTGAAAGTATTCCAGTGAGGGAATTTTTTTTATTTAAAAAGGCCAAGTTAGTTTATCTGACGCTCAATATACTAGATACAGTTAGGCTCATGCTTCATACATCTGGAATTAGCAAACTAATGTGCTGGGGTTGGGAAAACATATATGTACCCATACTAGAATCTGTCAAAGAAAGCGGTACTCACATATAACAGTCATTCCATCTGTAATCCATACAGTCAAAAGACTGAAAGTATTCCAGTGAGGGGATTTTGCTTATAAAAAATAATATATTTCATTGTGGTGCGAGTTGAATCGCAACAATGAAGAAAAATACTATTAAGGGACGAGGACGCGGTCGTGGTGGTGTCCGTGGAGCCTCTGTTGCTGGTAGAGGACGTGGCCGTTCGGCCCCAGGCGCACACAGTAGGGAACCAACTCCCTTAACTAGCCGGCAGAACTAAGGGTCCAAAGGCCTAAATCACTGAAAGAGGCCTTCTCCTGTGGTGTGTGATATGATGCCTGAATATGTGCTGTGGTGCCTCTCTCCTCTTCCTGGGTGCAGGGGTCAAAGTAACTAAATGGTGGCTTCTCCTGTGGTGGCTGATATGATGCCAGAATATGTGCTGTGGTGCCTCTCTCCTCTTCCTGGGTGCGGGGGTCAAATAAACTAAATTGTGGCCTACTCCTGTGGTGGTTGATATGATGCCTGATTCTCTGATGTGGAACCTCTCTCCTCTGTTTGGGTGAAGGGGTCAAAGTGATAGAGATGTGCATATATGAATATCTTTCTCAGAAACCAAGATGGCTCCCACATCCTGTAGCTTGAAGACAAGAACAAAGGACAGCATGAGGGTTTGGGCACATGTTGGAAGACCCCCCTCTGGAGGGATTATTTGTGATATACCTTGGACCACTGTTGACCAAATAAGGACATTACCCAATGAACTCCTCCCCCTCCCCTTCCTCACTATGTATAGGAATGTGCTGTGTAATAAAGCTAAGAACTGAATTGACCCTGCAGGTGTCAAGTCATCTCTTCTGTGCGCACAAAACCTTACGATCTAGCTACTGATTTGGAGCAGCAAAGCAAACGTTATAGCTCTGATTAGAGCATCTTTATCAATTTGGCGCTCAACGTGAATCTCGAGAGAATATAACAGCGGTAGCCGAAGTTTTGGATTCCTGGAGCACGGTGGATGACGCTTGAGGATTGGGACTGCAGCCCTATAACTATTACGGTAGGAAAATTCGTAATCTTGCCGACCTCTTGTCGTACCCCACCGTGCTGTGGAAATCTTTCTGCTGGTCGCCTGTTACACTGTGTATTAGCAGCCCTCGGCTGATTGTTGAAAATCTCGAGTTCTTTTCGGACCTCTGAGCGGGCTGCAGTTTGCTTTGCTGTGGTTTTGTTTGTTTGTCTTTTGTGTTGGCTGCTTTTCCCTGACAACAGGCAAGCAGAGTGCGACGACTCCCTGCAGGGGGGGACTACAACAAATTTTTGCTGCAGATGTATTAGCCCCAGGGGTTACAATAAATTTTGCAGC
>JAKVIS010005014.1:0-12866 GCA_033119425.1 Bufotes viridis
GGTAGGAGTTAAGGACTTTGCAAATTATGTCTCAAGGAGCCTCCCCCCTCTTTGGGCTTTGGTCTGAGTGCTCTATGTGCTCTTTCAAGAATAAAATAAACTGTCATATTTGATGGCAAAAGCAGTTTCAATATTTCGTTGGTGATGTCCATCACAGATGATACAGGTACAGACTCCGGGACTCCCTTTTAATTGAAGGTTGTTACGCCTCCCTCTATCATCTTCATCCTCCACTTATGAAAGTAAATTAAGATGATGTTGGCAATGGGAGAGGACCGAAGCAGTAGCCTCTCCAAAAGATACCAAGGAGGCCTGGTTCTCTTCTAATTGTTCCACTCTGCCTCCGATCTCTCTAATATCTGTTTTTATGTCTGAAAGTTCTTTGATAGACCACGGCACTCTAATTGTTGATTTATCTTCTATCATGAAAGTTCTTTGAGGACAGGAGCTATTGCTGATTTGATGATCTGATCTAAAGTTTTTCGTGATGTTGAGATAATAGGGTCTCCCTCTTGGCAGTCTTCAGCGCCTGAGCCCTCATGATCTGATGTCTGTGGCGGCAGCCATATTCCGGTCAACCGATTGGTTGAGGATCTGGGAGCTTTTTGTGGAGTAACTTCTCCATTTCTAACTGTGACTTCTTCACTGTCTTAGAGCCCATTTCCTCTGGTTTCCTTACTTTCACCATAGTGAGTGACAAGGTGATGAAGGGGAAGGATTTACATGCAGTGGGGATGCTAATGAAAAGCTCGGAGCACTCAACCCCAGGTTTCAATCCCTACACATCTGGGTTTGTTTTATTGCTCTTTACTTAGAGAAAAATATAAATAAGTTGTGAGTCTTTGGCCCGGAACGGGTCCAGAGGATCTATTAGACCGCCTCTCAGTGCAGTCAGCAAAAAATTAGAGCTGAGCTCTTCACATATAAGAAAGTCATGGTGGGGAAAGGTGGCACTGGGGTGGGGTATGTGCCCTTATTCGGTAAAGTATGTTTACTGACCGCTGCAGCCTGAGTGGCCTGCGGTTTGTGTGAGGCTCTTGCTTGCCTCCCACCAAAGCTGTGGTGTGGCTAGAGATGTCGCGACGGCTGCCGTGGTGCAGGTTGTATAGGCCCGAGCGGCCGCCCGGCTTGTGTGGAATCTCGGGACAGCTAGAAGAGGTCTCTGACGGCTACAGGGTTCAGGCAGGTCTGTTACAATACAATTGTCTCTCTGGGGAGGCAGAATTCACCGTAAGCAGGGAAGCAGGAGCGGAGCTAACTTCACACGCTTCCTGCTCCTTCCAGCGCCAGGCCACACCCCCAGATCTGCCATAATAGAAAATTTTTCATTGATCATATAAGTCCAGTCTGCGCTTAAAGGGGTTGTCGCACTTCAGCAAGTGGCATTTATCATGTAGAGAAAGTTAATACAATCCATTTACTAATGTATTGTTATAATCCATATTGCCTCCTTTGCTGGCTAGACTCATTTTTCCATCACATTATACACTTCTGGTTTCCATGGTTACGACCACCCCGCAATCCAGCATCGGTGGTCATGCTTGCACACTATAAGAAAAATCGCCGGCTTATGTGCGTTCCTATGGTCCTGGCCACCAGAGAAGCCATTGTTTTTTTTTCTATAGTGTGCAAGCACGGCCACTGCTGCTGGATTGCAGGGTGGCCGTAACCATGGAAATGAGCAGTGTATATTGTGATGGAAAAATGAGTCTAGCCAGCAAAGGAAGCAATATGGATAATAGCAATACATTAGTAAGTTACTTGTATTAACTTTCACTACATAATAAATGCCATTTGCTGAAGTGAGAAAACCCCTTTAACTGCTGAAAAGTCTAAGGAGGGTTTCTTCCAAGCTACTGCAATAGGAGCAGTCCGTAAGTCAGTCTGATGTCTACTCCAGCCATATACTTCAGCTATAACTTTACACCATTAATAGTAAATCCGGCGGTCCGCACTAAGCCCCACTTTGTTATGCATTGTGGCTTAAAAGAGTAAACTGATAATAAACTGGATGTAAAAGGGGGGGATTTATCAGTGCTTGTGCCTCAGTTTTCTGAAGTAAAAGAAGTACAGATTTTGGTGCTAAAATTTGCATCTGATTGATATTCTAGATTTCTGTTTCTTGCATACAGACAAGCCAGATATGCACCAAACTTCACTGTGCATCTCTCCATCATTTTGGTGCAACTTACTCCAAGAGACTTTTTGACTAAGACTAGTTGAAGGGGGAAGATTTATCAAAGCTGATGCAAAGGAAAACTGTCTAAGTTGCTTATAACAACCAATTAGATTCCACCTTTCATTTTTTAGAGTGCCTTTGGAAAATTAAAGGGTTTCTGTCATCAGGTTTACACATTATAAGCTGTCTGACATTAGCTATGTGCTAATGTTAGATCAGCTTGATAATGTATTTTTTAAGTAAATCCGAGTTATATTTATGCTAAAAAACGTATTTTTATAATATGTAAATTAGCCTCTAGGAGCAGGGGGTTGCCCTGCTCCTAGAGGCTCCGTGCGCCAACCTGCTGCCACGCCCCTTCTTACCTTGATTGACAGTGCCGGGCAGCGATCCCCTGCTGCCTCTGGCACTGTCTCCTTGCGAAATCCCGCGCCTGCGCCGCCGCTCTGTATTCGGCGCAGGCACCAGCGTCCTCTGGTCACTGCGCCTGCGCCGAATACAGAGCGGTGGCCCAGGTGCGGGATTTCGCAAGGAGACAGTGCCGGAGGCAGCAGGAGATTGCTGCCTGGCACTGTCAATGAAGGAAAAAAGGGGCGTGGCAGCAGGTTGGCGCATGGAGCCTCTAGGAGCAGGGCAACGCCCCCCTGCTCCTAGAGGCTAATTTATATATTATAAAAATACGTTTTTTTTTAGCATAAATATAACTTGGATTTACATAAAAAACACATTATCAAGCTGCTCTGACATTAGCACATAGCTAATGTCAGACAGCTTATAATGTGTAAACCTGATGAGAGAAACCCTTTAAAGGATTAATCTGATTGGTTGCTCTAAACAACTAAGGCAGTTTTCCTTTGCATCAGTTTTGCTAAATCTCCCCCAATGTATGTATCAGGAGGGCACGCTCCTCTCAGTGATTGATGGGATGCTCTGTATGGACATACACAGCAATCAGACATCTATTATCGGTGAGAGGGGCTGGGGAGTACTCCCCTCATAAATATTGTGGACTCATAAACTGTGTCCAGTGAATTCTCTGATTGTCTTCTAGCCAAACCATACAATTTTATGCACTTTGGTTAATAAGAGCAGACTTGTCCATATGCTGTTCTGCCCTAACATTGGGCAGCATAGTCTGATTAGAGATTGGCTTAGTGGGTGGGGGTGTAGTAAGGAAATGAAGATTTAGGGTATTTTTTAAAGTTTTTTTCTTTATAAGTGTATGCCTTTTATACTGCTTATTTGGTGAAGATTCCATGCCTAAATCCTTATCAACTTCACTCATCAACATTCCACATCTAATGCATGTGAATTTTTTTTTTTTTTGTAAACTTATTCACATGGTCTGGAGAAATACAGGTACATTTTTGGCCACACAGTAGTAAAATAATCCATGGAAATAATGAGCATGTTATTTCTGCTGATTCTGCATGGAAAAGTGGCAGATTAACCCTACTGAATGTCGATGGGCCTAATTCTTGTGCAGATCTGTGGTACATCCACTGCAGTAATCTGTGTCAGCCTGGGCGTTCTTCCATAGATCCGCTTGTAAAATAAATGCCAGATTAGCCGTAGGCAATCCATGAGGTGTGAACATACCCTAATTGAGTGACTTTTGTTTTAGTCACCCTCTGTGGAACGATGTACCAACACTCAAGCTAGTAATGATTTCATACAGGATGTTTTGTCACTGTTATGAGTTTCACAGGTTTATTTCTATTAACTTGTGTACAGGCTGTTCAAAATCAGAGCTATCAGGAATGGTGTCCAGAAGTAGGCCATAGTCAGGGGTAAAACCATGAGCAAATCTGGGAGAGACTAGGAGCAGATCTTTGACAAAATCAGGAATTACTAGGAACAGGTTTTGTATTAAACCAGGAGATAACAGAAATTGCTATAGGCAGCGAGAAATGAGCTTCATCCCTCAATTATTATTACCCCAAGGTTCTTATTAAGAAAGCCACTTGACTTGGAAGATGTTGGAGCATCCAATATGTCAGAAAGTAGAAACTATGCAGCACTATGACACTAATCCACCATGGGGCTCGTAATGTGTCCATGTTCTATGTGTGCCATTTTACTTGTCTGAAATTAACTCATATTTTATGGACTGCAATAGTACTGGAATTTTCTGCTTCTTGATAACAGAAATGGCTATTAGGAACCTTGGTGGGAACCAGGAGGTATCAGGAACTGTGATCAGTTTCCATCAACAGGAGAGATGTCAGCATGTGATAAACCAGAGGATAACATAGGAGCATAGCCAGAAGCAAGCCAGATGTTAGGACCAGGACTAGAACTACAGGTACTAAGTGTAGTATCCCATGATTAACACAGGTAAATCATGGGTGAAAAAGGAAAATCGGAACCTATTCCATCGGCGCTGCCAAGGACCACAGGACAGTAGGATGTCTGCTTGTATGGTATTTATTTGTCTACGCGTTTCAGGGGTGAAGTACCCCCTCAATACCAGCAGAAGCCTATACAGCTGTTGTGACTTTCTCACAACAGCATCCGGTAAGCATATTACGTTATCTATATTGTTACCATTGTAAGCAACACCACACATGAGGCGCTGTCCTCTTTCCCTGTCTTTTTTTCCTTACATATGATTAACACAGGAACATAGGAGTAACCAGGAGTCAGCATTACAAGTAGTACAACATATACCAGGAGAAGCATCCAAGGATCAAAGAACAGGAATTGGGAACAAAGCAATGTCCGCAGGAACAGAGGCTGGAGGGAAGCTGATTCAGAAACTGCATTATGAACTGAATGCTAACACTTAAGAAATGGATGAGAGAGCTGGTTGGGTTAAAATAACAGGCCTGGATGAACTCATCAGACACATACAATTGTTTTACTCAGATCCAGGAAGAGCTAAAAAGAAAAGTTTTTTTTTTTTTTTTTTTTATCAGTTTTGTAATAATAATTAATACCTTATTAATTTATTTTGCTGTTTTACTAAAATAATAGGTACCCAAAGTCCTGGGTGTCTTGTGCTTTATAATCAATATACTAGTATACCGCTGACATGTCAGCAGTGTACGGATTCCGCTGTGGGGCCTCAGTGAATATTTTATGGGCAGGAGCACACATTGCCCCACAGCTTTGCTAAGTCCTGGCGTAGTACATCGATACCCTATACAGGTGTGCTATCCCAGGATTTAGCGGAGCACGCTCTTGCTTCTGTCAGCTCAGTTCTGCTGAAAAACTCACATGCAGAGCATTTAGCTGAGTGGAGCAGGCACAGGCAGGATCTCGGTGTATTATGCCATTGCTGATTCTGAAGCACTTATAGGCACCCTGGAGTTTGGGTGTCTATTTCTTTAGTAAACCAGAAAAATGAATTAAGGGTATGTTACAAAAAAGATTTTTACTCCTCTTAGGGTACTTTCACACTTGTGTTAAAGTTTTCCGGTATTAAGTTCCTTCCTAGGGGCTCAATACCGGAAAAAAACTAATCAGTTTTATCCTAATACATTCTGAATAGAGAGCAATCCATTCAGTATGCATCAGGATGTCTTCAGTTCAGTCGCTCTTACGGTATCTGGCCGGAGAAAATTCCGGAAGACTGTATTAATTTCCATTGAAAAGCATTAATGCCGGTTCTGGCACCAAGTGTTTTGTAAAAACGGATCCGGTTTTTCCGCAGACCTTTTAAAAATGCAAAAATAATAAATACCGGATCTGTTTTTCCAGATGACACCGGAGAGACAGATCCGGTGTTTCAATGCATTTGTTAGACTGATCTGCATCCGGATCCGTCTACAAATGCTTTCCTTTTGCACACGGATTTCTAGATCGCGCAGGCAGTTCCAGCAGCGGAACTGCCTGCCGGATCCTCACAACGCAAGTGTGAAAGTACCCTTAGAATATTTTAAATAAAGTTTATCAAAAGTTTAGTTTAACTATTGCATTGCTGCTGCAGCAGGATTGAGTTGTTCAGTATAGGATAACACAGGAGTAAATCAGGAACAAGTGCAGGTTGAACAGGTGGTCAGACTTAAGCCACATGCGCCAACTGTTTACCAACATGACAGATCTGCCAAGGGGACACTGTAGGGCAGTGCTGGAACAAGGAGCTGTGTGTAACAGTTCTCTACATAGCACTATGCAGCCCTAATGTATGGATGATTTCTAGTAATAAAAGAAGCAAGAAAAAGAAAAGGTATGACCGTTTTGAACACTACGTTCATGACTCAGGATAGCGATCATGATCTTACTAAACTTATGCCACAACGCACTCCCTTGTGTCATGGTATATCTAGATTATACTCGATCATTAACCGAACTGCATCCCCTCCGCCATATCTAGCTAGTTGGACAACCGAGCTCCATAAAACATTTAACGAGCAAGAAACCATGCTGATTTTACAATCATCTATCCCTAAAATTACATCATCTAGACTCCAAGAGTCGCACTACAAATTAGTCTCCAGGTGGTATAGAACTCCAATCCTCTTACATAAGATTACTGACACACCGACTATACAAGAATGGCTAGCAGAAGTTTCATTCATCAGCCGATTCGAAAAACTTAAATGGACGATTGCTGGCAACCCCAAGAAGTACCTCAGGATCTGGGCAAGATGGAGCGACTACGTTTCTACCAACAAGATCTCTAATCACTTCGATTGATATATATTTAATTATTAACTACTTACTTTTTAGGTTTTTCAATAAGAACATGTGACAAATTTTATTGTTTTCCCCCTGTTTGCTCCCCTTTCCTTCTCCCCTTCCCTCCCTTTCCCCTCACCATTATATGAGTCTTCTTCTGGCTCAAGGCGGTTCTGCTTAATATATTTGCATACTTACCAAATGCTCTGTTTACTATCAACACTTGAGGCATTAATCGTTTTCTGATATTTACTCGATATGCTCTTTTCATTTGTGATTTCTTATTCTCCTGATATTAGGAATTTGTTTTGTATTAGATAATGTTATTTTTGATTTAACATGCACATCTATACAAATGTAATGGTGACCAATCTCACTTCATATTGTTATTACTTTTATAATGCATATATCATATTTGTTTCAATAAAAACAAAATTTACAAGAAAAGGTATGACACTGACAGAATCATCATATTTTTACATTAATCAGTGACTGGATTAAATTGCACACATAAATAAAATTAAGGTCCTGTATGTATTTACTTTGGAGGCTTTCACTTATGCTGCAAAAACTCTCCTCCCCGAGTCCTTTGATCCATGCACCAGTGTCCATGGAGGGTTTAAGCATCTCAGACATATTTGTATTTTCTAATACCATGCCTGTGATTTATCAAGACCATCATGTGCTGTGTCGGTCTTGGGCCCTGTGCTGCCGGAGCAGGCATTGAATTCATGAGGCACAGTCATTGTCATATATTAAATGCCTCCTCCAGCAGTCTATGTGCTAGACTGGAATCTATGCCAGCTCATAGCTGGCATAGATTTCAGTCATCATTTACACTAGTTTCTGGCATAAGTAATGAAATATGTGCAGGGGTTGTTGGCTCTGCCCTCACCACATCTTTTTTGGAAACTGGCGAAAGCAGTGTAAATGTCAGCTGTTACGGTTGCAAACCGGGTTTTGAGGCTTTTTAACACCAAGTCCATGGTGTAGGGGAATGATAAATCTCCCCCTTTGTCCTGTTTACTTTTATCTTCTTTGCAATACTTTTTTTTATAGAAAAATATAGTTAATATCCAATATTAGTTGTTTATGTGGACATATTAAATACAGTACTTTTATTTTGATCCTTTTAAGTATGCTCTCAAGTGACTGGATGCATTTGTCATATGCCATAAATCATATTTTCTTAATTTTTCAGGGAAAGAAGTTTCTTGGTGATCTCTTACTGGATGGAAAAATTATTTGGCAGGAGAGCGGCCAAGCCTTCAACTCTCCAAGTGCATGGGCCACACACTGCAAACGTCTAGTTAACCCTGCCAAGAAATCTGGCTGTGGATGGGCATCAGTACGGTACAAGGGACAAAAATTAGACCAGTATAAAACTGCATGGTTGAAACAGAATCAGCTTCATGGGTCAATGACTGAAGGCGTAAGATTGTCATTATTTCCTCCTTTGCAAATTCTAAATATTCACCTCTCCATCTTGCCTGATTTTAATACTCATTCTTCATGCAGAGTCCATTAAGTGAAGGCGAAGAATATGATCTACTTGAAGAAGAGGGAGATGTGGACTCTAGATTTGGAAAGATATGCAACATGGAACCAAATGGCAGCAAAAAAGAACAAGGTAAAGTATGCTAACTAGTCTTAACTGTGGACCATTCTCCATTGTCATCACAGACAATGGAGACCTATATCGCTAGGATATGCCCCCATTGTCTTATAGGTGCCGGTCCCATCGCTGGGACCCGCATCTATATCAGGAACGGAGCCCCACAAAGTGTTGGCTGGAGGACTCCGGTCCAGCCACCACCAAGAGCTTTCCCCATAGAAGAGAATGGGGGCACTCCGCGCATGGCCGGCAACCGCTGCCATTCACTTCTATGGACTCGACAGAAATAGCTGAGCCAGTGCTCGGCTATTTTCAATGGCCCCATAGGAAATGAATGGAGGGCGGCTGCACATGCCCTCCACCACTTTCGGCGCTCCGTTCTCGATATAGGTGCGGGTCCCAGTGTTGGGCCCCTCACATATAGGACAATAGGGGAATATACTAGCGATATGCCCCCATTGTCTGTGATGAGACAACCCATTTAAGGGTAATTTTTTCTTGATGATCCCATGAGCAACATACATAACATATTGAGGCAGATTTACTAATCCTGAGTTAGACAGTATAGTTAGTAGGCAGTCTAAAAATCAACTGGATTTTTCAGTGGCTGAAGCTAAATGATAAATCTGCCAAACCTTTAGACTGTCTAATCTAAATTTATACCGCCTATCATTTGGCTTTGCGACATAATTTTGTGCAAGAATTATGGTGCATCTCAAACAATGCCTCTTTCCCACTAAGCCATTCCCTTTCCTGCAAATTCCCTTCCCCATTGTGGATGATGTGCGGTGTATTCTTGGCTCACATGCTTTATAATGTGTCTAAAGTGGGGCATGCCTAATTTTGCTACAATGTACTGCAGAATTCAGGTGCAGTTACAATAGTAAATGTGGCCCATTGTGCACTAGAAATGTAGATAACTTAGTGCTTCAAAAATTACAACCACTGGGCAGATAGTTTAGTATTTACTTTATAAGGGTACTTTCACACTAGCGTTAGTGTAATTCGGCAGGCAGTAACGTTGTTGGAGCTGCCAGTCGGATCCGCCGTTCAGTGTGACAACTGACAGCATTTGTAGACGGATCCGGGTGCGGATCCGTCTACAAATGCATTGCAAGAACGGATCCGTCTCTCCGCTTGTCATGTGGATGGACGGATCCATCTTGCAGTCTTTTTCACAGTTTACCCGGTCTGCGCATGCGCAGACCGGAAGGACGGATCCGTCCTTCAGTTGTTTCGCAATGCCGGATCCGGCACTAATGCAAGTCAATGTAAATTAATGCCGGATCCGGCATTCCGGCCACTGATCAGGCATTTTGGACGGACTTAATACCGCAGCATGTGGTAAGACCAAGAGACACTGCATAGTTGATTCAAGTTGCTGTGCAAGCCAGACAACTACAGGAAAGACACATTAAACAATAGCTCATGTCCTGACTGCCTCACCAAAATGATAGACAAAGAAACAGTACACCTGGTGCAAATTAAGAACAATCCACCCCACAAGTGGTCAGGTGTTATCATCAGTGAGCATGTTGTCTTCACAACGGTGACCCAATCAGAGGATGTACTACCTTTTTGTTTTCTATCACTTAGCCACTTACCCACTTACCCACATACATACACACATTTTCCCCCCAGTCCAAATATTTTAATTTTATGTACTAACCATTAATGTGGCACATCCATATTAATGACATCCACTGGCTCACTCCGGTCCACTCTAGAACTTACCTACCCATAGAAACTGATTAGAAACTGTTTTGAGGTAAAAGATGGCTAGAAGGTTGGAGGAGTGTTTAAACTATGGACTGGGGTGAGGGTAATTACATCATAGGAGGGGAAGAAGTAATGGAAGGAGAAACTAGAATAGTTGATAAGGAACGGCGTAGTGTAAAAAATGTACAAAAACATCTTAATTGTATGTATGCTAATGCCAGAAGCCAGACAAATAAAATTGGTGACTTGTAATATCTGAGGATGACTGACTTACTGGGACTAACTGTGACATGGCTGGATGATAGCTTTGACTGGGCAGTTAACTTACAGGGTTAAAGTCTGTTTAGAAAGGAATGGAAAAAAGAGGAGGGGTGTTGCATTTATGTAAAGTCCTGTCTAAAGCTCACACTCCAGGAAGATATGTAAGGGTAGTGACCATGTGGAGTCACTGTGGGTAGAAATACATGTTGGGAAAACCAGTAATAACATACTGATAGGAGTTTATTATAAGCAACCTAATATACCAGAGTCCACAGAAAATCTACTACTAAGGCAAATAGATGAGGCGGCAAATGGTAATGAGGTGGTTATTATGGGGGACTTCAACTACCCAGATATAGACTCTGAAACTCAAACCTGTAGATCACATAAAGGAAACAGGTTTTTGGCAATAACCAAAGACAATTTCCTTTCCCAACTGGTTCAGGACCCGACTAGAGGGATGGTCATACTGGACTTAGAATTAACCAATAGACCTGACAGAACTACAGACATAAAAGTTGGGGGACACCTAGGAAATAGTGTCCATAATATAATAACCTTTCAATTGTCATTCAAAAAGTTTTTTTTAGGGAGGTACAAAAACACAGAGCTTCCGAAAAGCTAAATTTGACCAGCTTAGAGAGTTCATCGGCCTCAATAACTGGGACAATGTTCTTAAAAATAAAAATATAGCCACAAAATGGGATATTTTTTAAAGTATCGTAAACTCTCATTGTGAGCGATACATACAGTACCTTTATGAGAATAAAAGGGTCTGGAACAAAAAAAACAATGTGGATAAATGTATATGGGGCAATAAATGAGAAAACCTTGCATCAAGGTGGAGGTCTCCCACACTTTCAGTATCGGTGGTCATTGACAGGGTTATTCGCATTGAGTTATATGAAAAACTTAATGCCACTTTAAATGACACTATGAAGATATGGACTCCATGGTTATACTGTACAAATTCTCATAACTTGCAGTATTTCCTGTCCCTTTGACTACTTTAGCCCCTGAAGGATTTGAACGCTCACTGCCCCCTCCCCCTTATCCCTTATCCCTTTTATTTTCTGACTGGCAGAGGTGCGAGAGATTGACCCTTCTTTTTCCATTTTATTTTATACATGTAACTCATACTGTAGGATGGATTCCTGCCATTCTACATATGTTCTTTTACTTTGTGCCTCTTAAAAACGTTTTTTGACATTATCCAATGATATTGGCGAACTATGTTCATGTTATGTTCATGCTCGGGGGTGGGGGTGGGGGGGGGGTTTGGTTGGACTTACTTCTGAAGTCTGTAATGTTTAGAGAATGTATGAATTTTGGACAAGAGGCTTATTTATTAAACATTCAGGAAAGGAACAGATTAGATTCTAGTCTCCAATATTTGGTGAATTCCAAATACTGGAGGGCCGAACGTATGAGGTTGAAGGTATGGAAAAATTCAACCATCCGGTTCTTCGGATTTAGGCAAGTGGGAGTGAGTATAATTTCTTGTTCCCGCTGAAAAGAGGAGACCAATTTAGGAAGGAAAGTGGGATCCTCCAATCTAAAGATGATTTTATCTTCCTGGATCTTTAGGAAGAGTTCTTTGATAGACAAGAATTGAATCTCACTTATTCTCCTGGCTGATGTATAACCACCAAAACGCTGTGTTAAAGGGATTCTGTCACCTGGATTTTAGCTACTGAGATTTTCACATCACTACATCAGTCTCCACGATTTATTGTAAAATATACTATTCATACCCCCATCCGTCTTGTCATTTAGTGTAAAAATCGCTTTTATTAATATGCAAATTACCTCTGTAAGGAGCTCAAGGGGATGTTCCTCTCTTCGCTTTTTTTTTTTCAGTGCGTTGTAATCTCGCGCATGCGCCCTGGTTACACTGGTACGGGCCCATGCGGTGTCCTGGCAGCGCGGCTGGGCTCCAACAGACAGAGGCACATCCCCTTGGGCTCCTTATAGAGGTAATTTGCATATTAATAAAAGCAATTTTTACACTAAATGACAAGACGGGTGTGGGTATGAATAGTATATTTTACAATAAATCGTGGAGAACATCCTATAATAAATGGATATATTTATTAATATGATTTTAATGTGATTAAACTGAGCCCTGTACACTGTACTGTAGTATGTTAAACTTTTGAAGAAAAAAAGCAAGTCGTGTCTGGATTTATTAATAGATCTCTTATATGAACCTTTGCAACATCCATTTAGGGTAGCCTCTATGTGTTAGTCTGTGATGAATATAATCAGGAGGCCTCCTGATTAAAGGAATTCTATCACCAGGATTATTGCTATAGTGATATTTATATGTGCCCATCCGTCTCCTTGTTGTGTTTAAAATGATCCCACTGTTACTGCTCTTTGTGTGTTAGATTCTTATAAAAATGGATGTTATTGATATGTAAATTACCTTGGTAAGGTGCACAGGGGGTTGTCCCACGGTTTGTTGGG
>JAKVIS010005015.1:0-12776 GCA_033119425.1 Bufotes viridis
TCAGATCAAGGGATGCAAATACCAACATGCATGCTGAGCCCACTAGTACTTCTCCTGGAACCAAATGGCTTCTGGTAAGTTCTATAAAGCAGACTCAGTTTTATACTGACTTTAAAACCAGCCTACAGGGCGGATTCACTAGTCAGGTGTGCATGACTGCATGGAGGTCACCACGCCTCCCATATATGCTACAGATTGCATCACTATTTATCATATAGTGTTACATTGTATAAAAGCAAGATTGTATGGGATGCTATAACTGTGAGTGTAGTGGAGTGTGCTGCTAGCTGCTGCGAATGAACACTTATCAATTAATGCGGGTTAGCAGTATATAATGTGTTTTATTTGTATTTTGTGAGATATTAAATTTAGGTTTAGAAATTTAAAGTATTTGTTTACCCAGATTACCCTATATATAGTGCCCTTCACACTTACATATTTCTTATTATCTACATCTGTTTGGTCGTCACTTGTGTTACCCTCATCTGTCTCTAGACCACGTCCCTAAACCCTCGCAACATGTGCTCCCACCTGACTGTCATCGTCTGTAGTTGCACGCCTGGTGAAGTCCTCAGTGGAGCAATGCAAGAGGCTATAGATTAGACTGCCCTTTAATACTGAGTCCGATGCACAGTAAGTATATGTGTAAGATAATAGATTAACTAAGAATGTAGCAGCAGTTGAACAAGATAAACCTGGCGATATATTAGACCTGGTGCACAGTAAGGCTATGTATGTGTAAAATAAGAGATTAACTAAGAATATGGCAGCAGGTGAACAAAATGCACATGGCGATATATTAGATCGCCCTTTAATACTGAGTCTGATGCACAGTAAGTCTATGTGTAACATAACAGATTAACTAAGAATATGGCAGCAGTTGGACAAATTTAACGTGGCTATATTTTAGATGGCCCTTTAATACTGAGTATGATGCATAGTCTATATGTAAAACAACAGATTAACTAAAAATGTGGCTGCAGTTGAACAAGATAAATGCAGCGATATATTACACCGCCCTTTATTACTGAGTCTGACGCACGTTAAGTCTGTGTGTAAAATATCAGTATAACTATGAATGCTGCAGCAGCAGTTTAACAAGATTCACGTGACAATATATTAGACCGCATTTTAAAACTGAGGCACAGTAAATCTATGTATAAAATGACAGAATAACTCTGAATGCTGCAGCAGTTAAACAAGATGCACGTGGCTATGACACTCAACCTGCAGTGTTCCTGCTGTCTCCCTATGCTCTCCTTACAGTCTGAAAAAAATCTCCCTACAATCTCCCTGGACTTTTCCTGCAGTATCCCAATCCAATATTCTATTTTAAACTGTTTTATGCAACACTGTCCTTAGTGCATAAGTGCTTGCCACGTCTCTCCCTAAGCTCAGCTCACAGTAAAATGACGCTGGAGGAGGCTTTTATAGGGCTGTGACATCACAGGGGATGGCTGTGGATTGGCTGGCTGCACAGAATTATTGGTGATCTTGTGTTCCCAGGCTTCTTACTTTCACTTTGTAAAAAGTGCAGCCACCATTTTAGAAAAAAAAAGATTCATTACCACAAAGCAAGAGAAAATTTGGATTCATGGCGAATCAAATTTTTCCTAAACTTCGGATTAAATTCCACTTTGGATGCTTTGATTCGCTCAACACTAGTTATATTGCTTCCCTTCAGCAGAACCCATTGTTATGCTGGTACCTATGGGTGAGAATACTGAGGGAGATTTATCAAAGTGCTGTAGAGCAGAACTGGCTTAGTTGCCCATGGCAACCAATCATATTCGACCTTTCATTTTCCAAAGGAGCTATGAAAAATGAAAGGAAGAATCTGATTGGTTGGTATGGGCAACTAAGCCAGATCTACTTTACACCAGTTTGATAAATCTTCCCCACTGCCTAAATCTGAACTGAAACAGAGTAGCAGTGCAAGAATAAAGTAGATAAAGATATACTGCCTAAACATTTTCTAAATCTGCTTTATATCTTTTGTACAGTAGAAATTACGATAATGACAGTAGGTTTCCTACAAATCCTACCTGTTTTCTTCTGTGTCTACATGTAGTTTTGCTGCATGGCTCCAATCAAATGCTCCTGTACGTGTGTCCACCCATCTTTTCAGCTCCATAATGCATCGGTCATTGAACTTGAGCACTATGCTCTCTTTGAAAAACTCACAGGCTGCATACAGATGATGAGCCATGGAACCAATGCTGAGGTCAATCAGGATATCTCCTTTAATATGACCTGCAGAAATAAATGTCAAAATATTGAAATTTCTAATATATCTGTAAAAACTTGAAACATATTGTGGATTAACAATAACTTACTGTGTGTCTACATTAAATCTATATTCCAGGAAAATATACAAACATGAATTTCCAAATATCCAAAAATAAGGACAGCAGCAAAATCTTTAAATGTTCTTGTAGATTTGGTGATATTATTATTATTATTATTATTATTATGATTATTATTATTATTATTAACTACATTAACGTTGTTTTCCACATTTGGCACCATTGAAAAATACACAGATCACAGTTACCTTTTGCGGGGACACTTAATGATCATCTTTAGTCTCTTTGGAACTGGAAGGGTACATCCACATATCGAGGTTTCCTAAAGCAGTTTTGGAAGCTATATTAAAGAGTGGAGGAGTGAACCATAACAGAAGAGAAAGAAAAATACTAAGCTGTGTAATACACCTAGCAAGCAATGCTGTACTCCTTGCTCTTAAGCCTGTACTGCATCATCACTGCACCATACTGTTAATGCGCAGTGTTAACCCTTTCCAGACCTCTGCTGTAGATATACGGCGGAAGTCCTGTCTTTAAAGGCATTGATTCACTATTTATTTGTCACTAGGGAGGAGCAAATCCCAGTGAGTAGGAGTAGGATTCTGGCTAACCAGGAGCAATGCCTTGGAGACTACTCAAACAAAACAATAGCTGATCTCAGGGAGACCAGCTACAGAAAACACCGTGGAGCCTCATTTAAGAGTCTCAACAGAGCAATCCAAGGTGCAAAGCTCCCTGGGAAACAGTAATATGCAAAATAAATGTGGAGCCTCAGTATTGCGTTTACAACACAATGAAAGCCAGATATCCCTCAAAGTCTCCAAGGCATTGCTCCTGCTTAGCCAGAATTCTACTCCACACAGATGAGGGGCAACACCCCGAAACAGCTGTCTGTGGATGGATAACTGGCTTAGGTCTTCCCCGTCACATCCTTAAAGCTTGTAAAAAAGCGGGATCTTGACATAGGGGCCCCTTTGCTAGGTTTTCCTTCCTTTGAGGGATATCTGGCTTTTACTGTGTTATAGACCCAATACTGGGGCTCCACATTTATTTTGCATATTACTGTTTGCCAGGGAGCTTTGCACTTTGGATTGCTGTGTTGAGACTCTTAGGTGAGGCTCCGCAGTGTTTTTTGTAGCTGGTCTCCCTGAGATCAGCTATTGTTTTGCTTGAGTAGTCTCCGAGGCATTGCTCCCAGTTAGCCAGAATACTACTCTACATTGATGGGGGGCAACAACCTGAAACTGCTGTCTGTGGATGGATAACTGGCTTAGGTCTTCCCCGTCACATCCTTAAAGCTTGTAAAAAAGCGTGATCTTGACATAGGGGCCCCTTAATATGGTGCATTTGGTGATCTCTGTAATGGGGACACCCCTTTGCTTGGTTTTCCTTCCTTTGAGGGATATCTGGCTTTTATTGTGTTGTAGACCCAATAATGGGGCTCCACATTTATTTCCGTCTTCCATAACAGGAACCAGATGGATCTGTTATGCTTTCTCGTAGACTTCTATTATGACGGAAGCAAACGGAAGGCCTTTTAAAGGCTCCCGTTTTGCAGTCCGTCATAATACAAGTCTATGGGCTCCAGAACGGATCCGTCCTCCGTTTTATGGATTCCATTATTTTTCGTTATAACCATGTTATAACGGAATGCAATAACGAAAACCATAATGCTAGTGTGAACCCACCCTAACCGTGGCATGGATAAAACTAGGAATAGGCTAGTTAGGTTCAGCTGACATTAGCACATGGCTAATGTCAGCCAGTTTAATTTAGGCAATTCTAGTGACAGAAACCCTATAATAGCAAGTACACCAAAACTGTAACATATGTTGTATGGCAAAGTTTTCTCAGAAAGTGAAAGGGGTTGTCTCACTTCAGCAAATGGCATTTATTATGTAGACAAAGTTGATACAAGGCACTTACTAATGTATTGTAATTGTTCATATTGTCTTCTTTGCTGACTTCAGTAACACATCATGCATGCCTGTGCACTGCTATGGTCTCTGGTCTCAGCCACTGGAGAGGCCAGCACTTTTTGCTATAGTATGACAGCATGGCCACCACTGCTGGATTGCAGCAGTAGCCGTGATACCTGGAAACGAGCAGTGTATAATGTGACAGGAAAACAAATCAATCCAGCTAAGGAGGCAATATGGAAAATCCCAATACATTAGTAAGTGCCTGGTATTTACTTTGTCTACATGATAAAATCAAGAGTGATGATGTTTCCACTGCCTGGCCTTGTCAATCAAAGTGAACAGGGCATGGCAGTTGCAGAGATAGCAGAGCTCCTAGAGGCTCATTTGCATATATTCAAACTAGAGATGAGAAAACCAGTCACTCACCACCTGGCCCAGTTAGAGTTCTTGAAGTACTTTATTAACTGCTATCCTGTGTGGCTACGCTCGTGCACGCCGATCAGCTCCAATACCACAAGGCTTGCAACATAACGAGAATCGCAAGTAGTGGCCGGCATTCTCCATCACATGAGAGTACAAGTGCAAAGGGCGCCTCCCCCTAGGGCCCTCCACCATGTGACTCAAGTGTAGGAATTGCCGAGTGGTATAGTGCGGCCTAAAATGTCCCTTTAAGTGTGTCACGGTGCTCCTACCTGGATACAGCTGGACCCCAGCCTTTGACTCTGAAGCAATAAATAGGGGAAATAATTGAGGGATTTGAAAGAAAGATTGAGTCCAGACCTTGTATATAGCTGAATAGCAGCTTTACTTGAATACACATTCATCAGAAACAATGTTCAAGCTTTGACATGGTCCCAGCAGGCTTTAGCATGAAATTGGCAGGCAAACTTGTCTCTGCTACATCTGTTTCTCTTTGACTCTGCTGTACTGACAGGCTGACTGTATGACTTTGCTTCTGCTGTATGCTGTATGCTGTATTTCTGTGGTCTGTCTCTATATTAGGCCAGGGAGCTTTCCTCCTGGCTCCTGAGGCTTTAAGCTTTGGCCTCCATGGCAAGCAGAGCTGAGGGTGCTCTGGCAGGCTTGGGCACGTCCAGCAGAGACATGCCCCGCACACGCTCCCTTGGCAGGGGGTAAGCTAGACTATCCTCAAAACTGGTCCCTACCCTTCCTTCAGGCAGTGGGACTCGCCCTCTCCTCCACAGAGGGTGGTTAGAATAAAATGGAGGGTTCCATTCTTTCTAACTGTAGCTTTGCCATATTTGCTGTCACCTGCGGGTGACCAAGGCACATTACATGAAATAAACAGTTGCAAACATTATTATAAATGCACAGTGTTAAGAACTTGGTAAAAATATATAGGTGACATTTGGTTAGACCAGGGATGGGCAAACTGCAGCTCTCCAGGTTTTGCAAAACTACAACTCCCAGCATGCAAAGACTGCTTACAGCTATCAGCCTACAGCAGGGTATGGTGGGAATTGTAGTTTTACAACAGCTGGAGAGCCGCAGTTTGTCCATCCCTGGGTTAGACCAATAAAGACAGTAGCAAGGTGCAGAAGTGGTGACACCACACTGGGCTGTTACACAAGGCACTTCTAAATAGTACAGCAGTAACTGCACTGCCAGCAACATGACCAGGTAGGGGGTTCAGCTTGTAGACAAGCAAATTGCTGGTGGAGAAAAGTTATTTTGTGGCCAAACATTCAGTTATAGATGTCTCATGACATGAATGAGTCGTAGCATGAAAAGAAGAAAGTGATGATGATGAAATACCGTATTGCTTGGGGATGTGAGTTGGCTGCCACAAAGAGGACTAGAAGAAGGAGGATAGACTTGTTCTGATTGGGAATGGTGGCCGTTGCTATATTACCAAGAAATCCCATGATGCTGCCTCATGTGCTGCAATACACCTCTGGTACTTATGCTTGTGTTTGAACGGCCACAACTTATTTTAAACCTTCACATGTTGCACTCAGTTATGTGTGAGGTTTTGTGTGCTTGCCTTGAGGAGAAAAGATGCCATTTGAGAGTTGCTTGTACAGAGCTATAGGCAGCTGAACTCATCTTAGCTCTGGCATGTTTTGGTTATCACCAGATCCCGAAGCAAACGTAGCCATAGCTGTTTTTTTGGATGTACTTTGCCTCTGCTCTTTATTTCTGCTGTTGTCACCACCACCTTGCACCACTGATTTTGCCTTCTTCTCAGCACCCTGATCCAGCTCCCAGGTCCTGTCTAGCACACAATTGTCCTCACCCTCCTTGCCACTTTTATCAGAACGTAAAATATCATGGTGGGCTCCTGGGCCCCCTTCGTTGCTCTGCATTTGCCCCAACTATCACTGCCTCAACTGCCAATGCCATGTCTACAGGTTCCATTGTAACCACCACCATCAACAGAGCTATGCATGTGGTCCCCAGCTTCCACCCGAACCTCCTCCTTAGGGCAGCCCAAATGGTGACTGCTCTCACCTAAGTCATTATCAGTGAGACCCTCTTGACTGCCTGCTGTGGGGTGTAAAGGGTTTTCTTGCCACTTTTTAGTAAAAAGG
This sequence comes from Bufotes viridis, assembly GCA_033119425.1. Classification (NCBI taxonomy): domain Eukaryota; kingdom Metazoa; phylum Chordata; class Amphibia; order Anura; family Bufonidae; genus Bufotes; species Bufotes viridis. Next base: position 6,781 of record JAKVIS010005015.1, read on the forward strand.
AAGGCACCCAACTAGGAAGGGGAAGTAAAGAATATGAGGACTCCACTAAAAGCCTCTGGGGCTGGAAGGGGGAGAAGCAGGAGGAACGCCGCAACCTCCGGCTTCAACACATGGTGTCACCTCCATATCATCCTGCTGTGACTAAGAGGCGGACTGAGCCATTTAATCCACAATCTCATCCTCTTTCTCCTCAGCGATAATATTGAGCCTTTCGGAAGCTTGAGACAACTGCATCTTACTACTACTACTTCTGGCCGGATAGCTGGTGCTGCTATTATCCACATTCTGGCTCTGAGTCTTTCGTAAGCCCTGACATACCAAAGATATGGAGGAACAATATAATGTCCTTCCCTTTCCACAAATACACTGAAGACACTACTACCAACAGTTCACTTTGGAAATACTGCAGTATCGGCGCCACTAACAGATTTGTGCTCAATGCCTTTTAAAATATTCAGACTAAAGAAAAAAAAATTCTCCAGTGTAAAACACAAGTTGACTAATTAATATGAACCCTCCTCCCCACCACCACACCAACACTGGAAGTGCCTGGAGATGGAAATACACGGATTTAGGCCTAACATCACATTATCACTCAGATAATGTTGTAAGCTTCACTGCGTATTGTTAGACACGTAATTACATCTATGCTGGTTTTCATAAATTCAACAACCCCAAAATACCAAAAATTTGAACTGTGTGGAGATAAAACGGATTTAGTCCTAAATCCTGTTAACACACTATCCGGCGTATTTTATGACACATGTATGCTGTTTTTAAAAAAAATTCAAATGCTACATCGATGGTAAAACACGTGCTGTACAGTTTTGCGCTTTATCCACCCCCCCTAAAAAAAATGTATTTCTACGAAAATAGGGGGAAAAAAATGAAAGAAATGTCCTTGCAGGTAGCTTCTTTAGAGGTTTCTAGCAGTTGCAGTTGTGCTAGGAGGCACAGCTAGCCTCAACTCCTCTCTTCTCACTCCCTGGTTGACAGCTTTCCTGGCCTGTCCCTATTCTGCACAATAAAATTCTTCATCTTTATAATTGTAGCCTTTTCTTTCACTGTCCCTTTACTGTTACTGTCTTTAGCGCAGACAGGCGAGCAGCGGCAGGATGTGAACGGCGGAAGCGCACACAGACGGCCCGCACTTTATGCAGCAGCTCTGACATGTCGGGGTAGTTGTGAATGAACTTCTGCACCACCAAAATCAACACAGGCGCCAGGCAAGGGATGTGCATCAAACCGGCTAGTCCCAGAGCTGCGACGAGATTTCGCCCATTATCGCACACCACCAGGCCGGGCTTGAGGCCCACCGGCAGAAACCACTCGTCGGTCTGTTGTTCAATACCCCGCCACAACTCCTGCGCGGTGTGGGGCCTGTCCCCCAAACATATGAGTTTCAGAATTGCCTGCTGACGTTTACCCTGGGCTGTGTTGAAGTTGGTGGTGAAGGTGTGTGGCTGACTGGATGAGCTGTTGGAAGCAGAGAAGGAGGAAGCCGAGTAGGAGGAGGAGCCTCCTAAGGAGGCAAAGAATGATGCCCTGCGAATCCTTGGCGGCGGAAGGACGTGCGCCAAGGAACTCTCCGCCTGGGGCCCAGCCGGCACTACATTTACAGTTGCAGTTAGGAAGATATAGCATCCCTGGCCGTGCTTACTGGTCAACGTATCTGTGGTTAGGTGGACCTTGCCACAGATAGAGTTGCGCAGTGCACACTTGATTTTATCGGATACTTGGTTGTGCAGGGAAGGCACGGCTGTCTTGGAGAATTAGTGGCGGCTGGGAACAACATACTGTGGGACAGCCATGGCCATCAGCTGTTTGAAACTGTCTGTGTCCACCAGCCTGAATGACAGCATTTCAAAGGCCAGGAGTTTAGAAATGCTGGCATTTAAGCCCAGGGCTCGAGGGTGGCTAGATGGGAATTTACCTAGAACGTTAATGGCTCCAGGCTCTGATGGCACAGCGTGCAAACCAATCGGGTCTGGTCGTCAGCACATTGTTTAAAGAAGTGCCATGCCAGGGAACTCCTTGAAGCTGCCTTTGGGGTGCTCAGTCCCTGGTGGCAGTGGCCAGTAGCAGGCGAACTCTCTTGGCGGTGGCTGTTCTGCTTTTGCCCCCTGCTCCCTCTTTTGCTACGCTGTTGGCTCGGTCTCACCACTGCCTCTTCCTCTGAACTATGAAAGTCAGTGGCACGACCTTCATTCCATGTGGGGTCTAGGACCTCATTGTCCCCTGCATCGTCTTCCACACAGTCTTCCTCTCTGACCTCCTGCACACTGCAGAAAGACGCAGCAGTTGGCACCTGTGTTTCGTCATCATCAGAGATGTGCGGACTCCGATGAGGTGGTATTCCCATGTCCTCATCATCAGGAAATATCAGTGGTTGTGCATCAGTGCATTCTATGTCTTCCACCACTGGGGAAGGGCTAGGTGGATTCCTTCAAACAGAATAAGAGACTGCTGCATAACTTGAGGCTCAGACAGTTTCCCTAATATGCATGGGGGTGATGTGACAGACTGATGGGCTTGGTTTTGAGGCGCCACCTGTGCGCTTTCTGCAGAAGACTGGGTGGGAGATAATGTTGTGAACGTGCTGGATCCACTGTCGGCCACCCAATTGACTAGCGCCTGTACCTGCTCAGGCCTTACCATCCTTAGAACGGCATTGGGCCGCACCAAATATCGCTGTAAATTCTGGCGGGTTCTGGAACCTGAGGTAGTTGGTTCACTAGGACGTGTGGGTGTGGCAGAATGGCCACTAACACCACCACGACCGCATCCGCGTCCCTTACTAGATGTTTTCCTCATTGTTATCGTTTACCAAGCACCACAATAAGAAAAAAAAAATATTTGGCCCAATGTATTGATTTCAAATTCAGGCCTTTTTTTACAGGCACCTAACACTATCTGCCTATTTATTTATGTACCGTATTACACTAATCCAGGCACAGCAGTAACCACTGATTTAGGGGAATATCAATTGTAGGGCTAGTATTTAGGCCCTGGATGAAAGGTATCATTTTATGGACAGATTTACACTTGGAGATGCACAGTACCGTGTGAAAAAATATGTAGGATTATGCCTTCAGCAATTGTATTTTAACACTTTGTGTAATATACCCTTTAACGGACAGAAATACAATAGGAGATGCACGGTAGCGTGTGAAGTTACTGAGGATGACCCTCTCCGCACTTGTATATACGCCTTGAGTGTAATATACCCTTTTACGGACAGATTAACACTTGGCCTGCAACAGCTGGAACAACAGATTCAAGGTATTGCTATATTGGCAAGTGCATTTCACCCCAGAAAATTTCACCCCAGAAAAAAATATATCCTTTGTCGGACACTATGAAACTTGGCCAGCCACAGCTGAAACCACTGATTTATGGTATTGCAATTTTGGCAATTGAATTTCACCCCAGAAAAAAATATATCCTTCGCAGGACACTATGAAACTTGGCCAGCCACAGCTGAAACCACTGATTTATGGTATTGCTATTTTGGCAATTGAATTTCACCCCAGAAAAAAATATATCCTTTGCAGGGCACTATGAAACTTGGCCAGCCACATCTGAAACCACTGATTTATGGTATTGCTATTTTGGCAATTGAATTTCACCTCAAAACAAAATATATCCTTTGCCGGACACTATTATACTTTGCCAGCCACTGCTGGGACACCTGATTTAGGAGATTGCTATTTTGGCAATTGAATTTCACCCCAGAAAAAAATATATCCTTTGCAGGACACTATGAAACTTGGCCAGTCACAGCTGAAACCACTGATTTATGGTATTGCTATTTTGGCAATTGAATTTCACCCCAGAAAAAAAATATACCCTGTTATAGACAGATTTAAACTAGGCCTGCAACAGCTGGAACACCAGATTCAGGGTATTGATATTTTGGCAATTGAATTTCACCCCAGAACAAAATATATCCTTTGCCGGACACTATTATACTTTGCCAGCCACTGCTGGGACACCAGATTTAGGGGATTGCTTTTTTGGCAATTGAATTTCACCCCAGAACAAAATATATCCTTTGCTGGACACTATTAAACTTGGCCAACCACTGCTGGGACATCAGATCTACTGTATTTCTATTTTTGCTACTGACTTTCACCCCAGAAAAAAATATATCCTTTGACGGACACTAGGGAAATTGTCCAGTCACAGCTGGAACACCAGATTCAGGGTATTGCTATTTTGGCAATTGAATTTCACCCCAGAACAAAATATATCCTTTGCCGGACACTATTATACTTTGCCAGCCACTGCTGGGACACCAAATTTAGGCGATTGCTATTTTGGCAATTGAATTTCAACACAGAAAATAATCTATCCTTTGCCAGACAGCAGACAGTATTACACTTGGCTAGCCAAAGCTGGAACACCTGATTTAGGGGATTGGTATTTTGGCAATTGAATTTAACCCCTTAATAAAATAAAAATTGCTAACCTGAGTTTCTAGGGGTGACAAAAAGCACAGCCAAGCCCCTGATGTAGGATATAGCAAAAAAAAAATCCTAGTATTGATGGATTGATGGACTTGGTGGCAGCTTGTTCTGGTGCACCACAAGTCACAAAATGGCCGCCGATCAACCCAGAAAAAAGTGACAGAAAAACGTTCTGTGCAGCCTAAAAACCAGTGAGCAATTAACTAGCAGAAGTTGAATGATTCACAGCTGTAGATCGATCACTTCATTAGGTGCTTTTGCTGACTTTTCCCTGCCTAATCTCGCCCTCACAGAAGCTGGGTCCTCTCCCTACACTAATCAGAGCAGTGTGACGTGCGGCGCTACGTGACTCCAGCTTAAATAGAGGCTGGGTCACATGCTGCACTTGGCCAATCACAGCCATGCCATTAGTAGGCATGGCTGTGATGGCTTCTTAGGGCAAGAAGTAAAACGCTAGCTGATTGGCTGCTGTGCAGCTCTTCAGAAAGCGGGAAGAAATCGCCTAACAACGGACCCGAACCCGAATTTGTTTGAAAATGTTCGGGTTCGGGTCCATGTCCCGAACACCCCAAAATTCGGTACGAACCCGAACTATGCTCGAACTGTTCGCTCAACACTAATAACAAGCATATGTTTGGACTTCCACAACATGAACACAGCTCCTGCAAGGGCGCCTGCAATGGGTTTTTGGCTCTACTGAAGGGGGCTGTATGCTCGAACTGTTCGCTCAACACTACTTATGAAAATGTGTAGAAATCTGAGTCTCCCTTCCTTCTGATATTCGTGTCCCCGCCTTCTGGGATTTGCGTCCCCACCTATCCCTTGGTTGAACTTGATGATCTTATGTCTTTTTTTCAACGGTATTAACTATGTAACTATGTAACAAAGCAGCAAACCACCAATTGCTAGATAATAGAAGATTTAAAAGTAACATCCCCTAAAATTGAAAGGCCTAGTTTAATCCTTTATTGTCCTACACAACTTTTCCAAGTTTCTGAAGATTACAGAGTAGGAAAAATAACTCTAGTAAAAGATATTCTTCATCACATACTAGGACCAAGGTTTGGACTTTTTTTCTTTAGTTGATGTGGCTGAACTGTAGTATTTTTCCCCCACTTATATTTCACACTCCTAAAAACATTTGTCCAGTTTGTGTTTAGTTATTTACTATTTATTAAAATCAATTCATTTATTGGGTCACCACTCACGGACTTTTCACACAATTATGCAAAATCTATAGAACCACAGTATACACTGTATCAGAAACCGTTTAACATAACTTATTTGGTAAAAAAAAATCCTGCTTTCACCAATTAACAGGCTCCCCCCACCCACTTCCTAAATTAGCATTTTCTCTGAATTCTTTGCTAAATACATCACAGACGCATAAAAAAAGAAAAGGAAAAGAAAAACTATGGATAGTAGAGGTGGGAAACATAGTTATGGGAAACACAGTCATACTTCAGCAGCTATTGGTTTTCCCTACTGCTTAAGTATGAATTCTCTATGATGTTTCGATGTGCCTCT
>JAKVIS010005016.1:0-12750 GCA_033119425.1 Bufotes viridis
TGCTTGTGGATTCCTGGAGCAGGTAGAGCAGTATCAGAGGTGCTAAGTTCATTCAGTGCTAGCACAGAACTTTGATTGGACAAGCATGTGCATTCTCATTCTGCCAACTCCAAAAATGCATAAAAGGTATGGTATCTCATGAGAGGTGGTGAGTTGCAGAAGCTAAGCTGAACTGCACCTGCATTTCAGCGGCCCAAAAGCAAGAAACAGAAAAGGCTTAGCTTTGTCAGTGGCCGCTGTATATTCCTGTGTTGAGAAAGCGAGTAACGAGGGTTACTCTAAAAGTTCATTTTTTCATACCATCAGGAACAGTTAAGAAGGCTTTTGTGTTCTGGGCTTGCTAATAGACGCTGGACAGTATTCCAATCTGCACAGAAGCGCCACTTGTTCCCTCAAACAAATCTTCCATAATCTGACACCATCGTTTGACACACACAAAAACGTGCCTTTACCTGTTGATTGGTGCCCTTACCTGTTGAGGTGCATGGATCCACACCTGACTGAAGAATGAAGCATCATGGCTGCTGCCAGGGAGGAAAACAGCAAGGGTCCATTGTGATGTCATCATCCATGTATGCTGAAGGGTTCCATTGTGACACGCTCAGTGTTCCGTCTATTGAAATTTTTATGGAGGCTGCCATATTGATTTTTTGGAGGCAGCCATTTTGATTTGCAGTAAAACATAGTTGTCATTTCAATGAATAAGACATGTTGGCAAGGAATTTGATTGCAACAACAGAAGTCAGCAAGGACAAAACCTAGTTTATGAGCACTTTTCATCATAGCTGCATTAAAATACTGGGTTGGAACCTGCTTGTGGATTCCTGGAGCAGGTAGAGCAGTATCAGAGGTGCTAAGTTCATTCAGTGCTAGCACAGAACTTTGATTGGACAAGCATGTGCATTCTCATTCTGCCAACTCCAAAAATGCATAAAAGGTATGGTATCTCATGAGAGGTGGTGAGTTGCAGAAGCTAAGCTGAACTGCACCTGCATTTCAGCGGCCAAAAAGCAAGAAACAGAAAAGGCTTAGCTTTGTCAGTGGCCGCTGTATATTCCTGTGTTGAGAAAGCGAGTAACGAGGGTTACTCTAAAAGTTCATTTTTCCATACCATCAGGAACAGTTAAGAAGGCTTTTGTGTTCTGGGCTTGCTAATAGACGCTGGACAGTATTCCAATCTGCACAGAAGCGCCACTTGTTCCCTCAAACAAATCTTCCATAATCTGACACCATCGTTTGACACACACAAAAACGTGCCTTTACCTGTTGATTGGTGCCCTTACCTGTTGAGGTGCATGGATCCACACCTGACTGAAGAATGAAGCATCATGGCTGCTGCCAGGGAGGAAAACAGCAAGGGTCCATTGTGATGTCATCATCCATGTATGCTGAAGGGTTCCATTGTGACACGCTCAGTGTTCCGTCTATTGAAATTTTTATGGAGGCTGCCATATTGATTTTCTGGAGGCAGCCATTTTGATTTGCAGTAAAACATAGTTGTCATTTCAATGAATAAGACATGTTGGCAAGGAATTTGATTGCAACAACAGAAGTCAGCAAGGACAAAACCTAGTTTATGAGCACTTTTCATCATAGCTGCATTAAAATACTGGGTTGGAACCTGCTTGTGGATTCCTGGAGCAGGTAGAGCAGTATCAGAGGTGCTAAGTTCATTCAGTGCTAGCACAGAACTTTGATTGGACAAGCATGTGCATTCTCATTCTGCCAACTCCAAAAATGCATAAAAGGTATGGTATCTCATGAGAGGTGGTGAGTTGCAGAAGCTAAGCTGAACTGCACCTGCATTTCAGCGGCCAAAAAGCAAGAAACAGAAAAGGCTTAGCTTTGTCAGTGGCCGCTGTATATTCCTGTGTTGAGAAAGCGAGTAACGAGGGTTACTCTAAAAGTTCATTTTTCCATACCATCAGGAACAGTTAAGAAGGCTTTTGTGTTCTGGGCTTGCTAATAGACGCTGGACAGTATTCCAATCTGCACAGAAGCGCCACTTGTTCCCTCAAACAAATCTTCCATAATCTGACACCATCGTTTGACACACACAAAAACGTGCCTTTACCTGTTGATTGGTGCCCTTACCTGTTGAGGTGCATGGATCCACACCTGACTGAAGAATGAAGCATCATGGCTGCTGCCAGGGAGGAAAACAGCAAGGGTCCATTGTGATGTCATCATCCATGTATGCTGAAGGGTTCCATTGTGACACGCTCAGTGTTCCGTCTATTGAAATTTTTATGGAGGCTGCCATATTGATTTTCTGGAGGCAGCCATTTTGATTTGCAGTAAAACATAGTTGTCATTTCAATGAATAAGACATGTTGGCAAGGAATTTGATTGCAACAACAGAAGTCAGCAAGGACAAAACCTAGTTTATGAGCACTTTTCATCATAGCTGCATTAAAATACTGGGTTGGAACCTGCTTGTGGATTCCTGGAGCAGGTAGAGCAGTATCAGAGGTGCTAAGTTCATTCAGTGCTAGCACAGAACTTTGATTGGACAAGCATGTGCATTCTCATTCTGCCAACTCCAAAAATGCATAAAAGGTATGGTATCTCATGAGAGGTGGTGAGTTGCAGAAGCTAAGCTGAACTGCACCTGCATTTCAGCGGCCAAAAAGCAAGAAACAGAAAAGGCTTAGCTTTGTCAGTGGCCGCTGTATATTCCTGTGTTGAGAAAGCGAGTAACGAGGGTTACTCTAAAGTTCATTTTCCATACCATCAGGAACAGTTAAGAAGGCTTTTGTGTTCTGGGCTTGCTAATAGACGCTGGACAGTATTCCAATCTGCACAGAAGCGCCACTTGTTCCCTCAAACAAATCTTCCATAATCTGACACCATCGTTTGACACACACAAAAACGTGCCTTTACCTGTTGATTGGTGCCCTTACCTGTTGAGGTGCATGGATCCACACCTGACTGAAGAATGAAGCATCATGGCTGCTGCCAGGGAGGAAAACAGCAAGGGTCCATTGTGATGTCATCATCCATGTATGCTGAAGGGTTCCATTGTGACACGCTCAGTGTTCCGTCTATTGAAATTTTTATGGAGGCTGCCATATTGATTTTCTGGAGGCAGCCATTTTGATTTGCAGTAAAACATAGTTGTCATTTCAATGAATAAGACATGTTGGCAAGGAATTTGATTGCAACAACAGAAGTCAGCAAGGACAAAACCTAGTTTATGAGCACTTTTCATCATAGCTGCATTAAAATACTGGGTTGGAACCTGCTTGTGGATTCCTGGAGCAGGTAGAGCAGTATCAGAGGTGCTAAGTTCATTCAGTGCTAGCACAGAACTTTGATTGGACAAGCATGTGCATTCTCATTCTGCCAACTCCAAAAATGCATAAAAGGTATGGTATCTCATGAGAGGTGGTGAGTTGCAGAAGCTAAGCTGAACTGCACCTGCATTTCAGCGGCCAAAAAGCAAGAAACAGAAAAGGCTTAGCTTTGTCAGTGGCCGCTGTATATTCCTGTGTTGAGAAGCGAGTAACGAGGGTTACTCTAAAAGTTCATTTTCCATACCATCAGGAACAGTTAAGAAGGCTTTTGTGTTCTGGGCTTGCTAATAGACGCTGGACAGTATTCCAATCTGCACAGAAGCGCCACTTGTTCCCTCAAACAAATCTTCCATAATCTGACACCATCGTTTGACACACACAAAAACGTGCCTTTACCTGTTGATTGGTGCCCTTACCTGTTGAGGTGCATGGATCCACACCTGACTGAAGAATGAAGCATCATGGCTGCTGCCAGGGAGGAAAACAGCAAGGGTCCATTGTGATGTCATCATCCATGTATGCTGAAGGGTTCCATTGTGACACGCTCAGTGTTCCGTCTATTGAAATTTTTATGGAGGCTGCCATATTGATTTTCTGGAGGCAGCCATTTTGATTTGCAGTAAAACATAGTTGTCATTTCAATGAATAAGACATGTTGGCAAGGAATTTGATTGCAACAACAGAAGTCAGCAAGGACAAAACCTAGTTTATGAGCACTTTTCATCATAGCTGCATTAAAATACTGGGTTGGAACCTGCTTGTGGATTCCTGGAGCAGGTAGAGCAGTATCAGAGGTGCTAAGTTCATTCAGTGCTAGCACAGAACTTTGATTGGACAAGCATGTGCATTCTCATTCTGCCAACTCCAAAAATGCATAAAGGTATGGTATCTCATGAGAGGTGGTGAGTTGCAGAAGCTAAGCTGAACTGCACCTGCATTTCAGCGGCCAAAAAGCAAGAAACAGAAAAGGCTTAGCTTTGTCAGTGGCCGCTGTATATTCCTGTGTTGAGAAGCGAGTAACGAGGGTTACTCTAAAAGTTCATTTTCCATACCATCAGGAACAGTTAAGAAGGCTTTTTGTGTTCTGGGCTTGCTAATAGACGCTGGACAGTATTCCAATCTGCACAGAAGCGCCACTTGTTCCCTCAAACAAATCTTCCATAATCTGACACCATCGTTTGACACACACAAAAACGTGCCTTTACCTGTTGATTGGTGCCCTTACCTGTTGAGGTGCATGGATCCACACCTGACTGAAGAATGAAGCATCATGGCTGCTGCCAGGGAGGAAAACAGCAAGGGTCCATTGTGATGTCATCATCCATGTATGCTGAAGGGTTCCATTGTGACACGCTCAGTGTTCCGTCTATTGAAATTTTTATGGAGGCTGCCATATTGATTTTCTGGAGGCAGCCATTTTGATTTGCAGTAAAACATAGTTGTCATTTCAATGAATAAGACATGTTGGCAAGGAATTTGATTGCAACAACAGAAGTCAGCAAGGACAAAACCTAGTTTATGAGCACTTTTCATCATAGCTGCATTAAAATACTGGGTTGGAACCTGCTTGTGGATTCCTGGAGCAGGTAGAGCAGTATCAGAGGTGCTAAGTTCATTCAGTGCTAGCACAGAACTTTGATTGGACAAGCATGTGCATTCTCATTCTGCCAACTCCAAAAATGCATAAAAGGTATGGTATCTCATGAGAGGTGGTGAGTTGCAGAAGCTAAGCTGAACTGCACCTGCATTTCAGCGGCCAAAAAGCAAGAAACAGAAAAGGCTTAGCTTTGTCAGTGGCCGCTGTATATTCCTGTGTTGAGAAGCGAGTAACGAGGGTTACTCTAAAAGTTCATTTTCCATACCATCAGGAACAGTTAAGAAGGCTTTTGTGTTCTGGGCTTGCTAATAGACGCTGGACAGTATTCCAATCTGCACAGAAGCGCCACTTGTTCCCTCAAACAAATCTTCCATAATCTGACACCATCGTTTGACACACACAAAAACGTGCCTTTACCTGTTGATTGGTGCCCTTACCTGTTGAGGTGCATGGATCCACACCTGACTGAAGAATGAAGCATCATGGCTGCTGCCAGGGAGGAAAACAGCAAGGGTCCATTGTGATGTCATCATCCATGTATGCTGAAGGGTTCCATTGTGACACGCTCAGTGTTCCGTCTATTGAAATTTTTATGGAGGCTGCCATATTGATTTTCTGGAGGCAGCCATTTTGATTTGCAGTAAAACATAGTTGTCATTTCAATGAATAAGACATGTTGGCAAGGAATTTGATTGCAACAACAGAAGTCAGCAAGGACAAAACCTAGTTTATGAGCACTTTTCATCATAGCTGCATTAAAATACTGGGTTGGAACCTGCTTGTGGATTCCTGGAGCAGGTAGAGCAGTATCAGAGGTGCTAAGTTCATTCAGTGCTAGCACAGAACTTTGATTGGACAAGCATGTGCATTCTCATTCTGCCAACTCCAAAAATGCATAAAAGGTATGGTATCTCATGAGAGGTGGTGAGTTGCAGAAGCTAAGCTGAACTGCACCTGCATTTCAGCGGCCAAAAAGCAAGAAACAGAAAAGGCTTAGCTTTGTCAGTGGCCGCTGTATATTCCTGTGTTGAGAAGCGAGTAACGAGGGTTACTCTAAAAGTTCATTTTCCATACCATCAGGAACAGTTAAGAAGGCTTTTGTGTTCTGGGCTTGCTAATAGACGCTGGACAGTATTCCAATCTGCACAGAAGCGCCACTTGTTCCCTCAAACAAATCTTCCATAATCTGACACCATCGTTTGACACACACAAAAACGTGCCTTTACCTGTTGATTGGTGCCCTTACCTGTTGAGGTGCATGGATCCACACCTGACTGAAGAATGAAGCATCATGGCTGCTGCCAGGGAGGAAAACAGCAAGGGTCCATTGTGATGTCATCATCCATGTATGCTGAAGGGTTCCATTGTGACACGCTCAGTGTTCCGTCTATTGAAATTTTTATGGAGGCTGCCATATTGATTTTCTGGAGGCAGCCATTTTGATTTGCAGTAAAACATAGTTGTCATTTCAATGAATAAGACATGTTGGCAAGGAATTTGATTGCAACAACAGAAGTCAGCAAGGACAAAACCTAGTTTATGAGCACTTTTCATCATAGCTGCATTAAAATACTGGGTTGGAACCTGCTTGTGGATTCCTGGAGCAGGTAGAGCAGTATCAGAGGTGCTAAGTTCATTCAGTGCTAGCACAGAACTTTGATTGGACAAGCATGTGCATTCTCATTCTGCCAACTCCAAAAATGCATAAAAGGTATGGTATCTCATGAGAGGTGGTGAGTTGCAGAAGCTAAGCTGAACTGCACCTGCATTTCAGCGGCCAAAAAGCAAGAAACAGAAAAGGCTTAGCTTTGTCAGTGGCCGCTGTATATTCCTGTGTTGAGAAGCGAGTAACGAGGGTTACTCTAAAAGTTCATTTTCCATACCATCAGGAACAGTTAAGAAGGCTTTTGTGTTCTGGGCTTGCTAATAGACGCTGGACAGTATTCCAATCTGCACAGAAGCGCCACTTGTTCCCTCAAACAAATCTTCCATAATCTGACACCATCGTTTGACACACACAAAAACGTGCCTTTACCTGTTGATTGGTGCCCTTACCTGTTGAGGTGCATGGATCCACACCTGACTGAAGAATGAAGCATCATGGCTGCTGCCAGGGAGGAAAACAGCAAGGGTCCATTGTGATGTCATCATCCATGTATGCTGAAGGGTTCCATTGTGACACGCTCAGTGTTCCGTCTATTGAAATTTTTATGGAGGCTGCCATATTGATTTTCTGGAGGCAGCCATTTTGATTTGCAGTAAAACATAGTTGTCATTTCAATGAATAAGACATGTTGGCAAGGAATTTGATTGCAACAACAGAAGTCAGCAAGGACAAAACCTAGTTTATGAGCACTTTTCATCATAGCTGCATTAAAATACTGGGTTGGAACCTGCTTGTGGATTCCTGGAGCAGGTAGAGCAGTATCAGAGGTGCTAAGTTCATTCAGTGCTAGCACAGAACTTTGATTGGACAAGCATGTGCATTCTCATTCTGCCAACTCCAAAAATGCATAAAAGGTATGGTATCTCATGAGAGGTGGTGAGTTGCAGAAGCTAAGCTGAACTGCACCTGCATTTCAGCGGCCAAAAAGCAAGAAACAGAAAAGGCTTAGCTTTGTCAGTGGCCGCTGTATATTCCTGTGTTGAGAAGCGAGTAACGAGGGTTACTCTAAAAGTTCATTTTTCCATACCATCAGGAACAGTTAAGAAGGCTTTTGTGTTCTGGGCTTGCTAATAGACGCTGGACAGTATTCCAATCTGCACAGAAGCGCCACTTGTTCCCTCAAACAAATCTTCCATAATCTGACACCATCGTTTGACACACACAAAAACGTGCCTTTACCTGTTGATTGGTGCCCTTACCTGTTGAGGTGCATGGATCCACACCTGACTGAAGAATGAAGCATCATGGCTGCTGCCAGGGAGGAAAACAGCAAGGGTCCATTGTGATGTCATCATCCATGTATGCTGAAGGGTTCCATTGTGACACGCTCAGTGTTCCGTCTATTGAAATTTTTATGGAGGCTGCCATATTGATTTTCTGGAGGCAGCCATTTTGATTTGCAGTAAAACATAGTTGTCATTTCAATGAATAAGACATGTTGGCAAGGAATTTGATTGCAACAACAGAAGTCAGCAAGGACAAAACCTAGTTTATGAGCACTTTTCATCATAGCTGCATTAAAATACTGGGTTGGAACCTGCTTGTGGATTCCTGGAGCAGGTAGAGCAGTATCAGAGGTGCTAAGTTCATTCAGTGCTAGCACAGAACTTTGATTGGACAAGCATGTGCATTCTCATTCTGCCAACTCCAAAAATGCATAAAAGGTATGGTATCTCATGAGAGGTGGTGAGTTGCAGAAGCTAAGCTGAACTGCACCTGCATTTCAGCGGCCAAAAAGCAAGAAACAGAAAAGGCTTAGCTTTGTCAGTGGCCGCTGTATATTCCTGTGTTGAGAAGCGAGTAACGAGGGTTACTCTAAAAGTTCATTTTTCCATACCATCAGGAACAGTTAAGAAGGCTTTTGTGTTCTGGGCTTGCTAATAGACGCTGGACAGTATTCCAATCTGCACAGAAGCGCCACTTGTTCCCTCAAACAAATCTTCCATAATCTGACACCATCGTTTGACACACACAAAAACGTGCCTTTACCTGTTGATTGGTGCCCTTACCTGTTGAGGTGCATGGATCCACACCTGACTGAAGAATGAAGCATCATGGCTGCTGCCAGGGAGGAAAACAGCAAGGGTCCATTGTGATGTCATCATCCATGTATGCTGAAGGGTTCCATTGTGACACGCTCAGTGTTCCGTCTATTGAAATTTTTATGGAGGCTGCCATATTGATTTTCTGGAGGCAGCCATTTTGATTTGCAGTAAAACATAGTTGTCATTTCAATGAATAAGACATGTTGGCAAGGAATTTGATTGCAACAACAGAAGTCAGCAAGGACAAAACCTAGTTTATGAGCACTTTTCATCATAGCTGCATTAAAATACTGGGTTGGAACCTGCTTGTGGATTCCTGGAGCAGGTAGAGCAGTATCAGAGGTGCTAAGTTCATTCAGTGCTAGCACAGAACTTTGATTGGACAAGCATGTGCATTCTCATTCTGCCAACTCCAAAAATGCATAAAGGTATGGTATCTCATGAGAGGTGGTGAGTTGCAGAAGCTAAGCTGAACTGCACCTGCATTTCAGCGGCCAAAAAGCAAGAAACAGAAAAGGCTTAGCTTTGTCAGTGGCCGCTGTATATTCCTGTGTTGAGAAGCGAGTAACGAGGGTTACTCTAAAAGTTCATTTTCCATACCATCAGGAACAGTTAAGAAGGCTTTTGTGTTCTGGGCTTGCTAATAGACGCTGGACAGTATTCCAATCTGCACAGAAGCGCCACTTGTTCCCTCAAACAAATCTTCCATAATCTGACACCATCGTTTGACACACACAAAAACGTGCCTTTACCTGTTGATTGGTGCCCTTACCTGTTGAGGTGCATGGATCCACACCTGACTGAAGAATGAAGCATCATGGCTGCTGCCAGGGAGGAAAACAGCAAGGGTCCATTGTGATGTCATCATCCATGTATGCTGAAGGGTTCCATTGTGACACGCTCAGTGTTCCGTCTATTGAAATTTTTATGGAGGCTGCCATATTGATTTTCTGGAGGCAGCCATTTTGATTTGCAGTAAAACATAGTTGTCATTTCAATGAATAAGACATGTTGGCAAGGAATTTGATTGCAACAACAGAAGTCAGCAAGGACAAAACCTAGTTTATGAGCACTTTTCATCATAGCTGCATTAAAATACTGGGTTGGAACCTGCTTGTGGATTCCTGGAGCAGGTAGAGCAGTATCAGAGGTGCTAAGTTCATTCAGTGCTAGCACAGAACTTTGATTGGACAAGCATGTGCATTCTCATTCTGCCAACTCCAAAAATGCATAAAGGTATGGTATCTCATGAGAGGTGGTGAGTTGCAGAAGCTAAGCTGAACTGCACCTGCATTTCAGCGGCCAAAAAGCAAGAAACAGAAAAGGCTTAGCTTTGTCAGTGGCCGCTGTATATTCCTGTGTTGAGAGCGAGTAACGAGGGTTACTCTAAAAGTTCATTTTCCATACCATCAGGAACAGTTAAGAAGGCTTTTGTGTTCTGGGCTTGCTAATAGACGCTGGACAGTATTCCAATCTGCACAGAAGCGCCACTTGTTCCCTCAAACAAATCTTCCATAATCTGACACCATCGTTTGACACACACAAAAACGTGCCTTTACCTGTTGATTGGTGCCCTTACCTGTTGAGGTGCATGGATCCACACCTGACTGAAGAATGAAGCATCATGGCTGCTGCCAGGGAGGAAAACAGCAAGGGTCCATTGTGATGTCATCATCCATGTATGCTGAAGGGTTCCATTGTGACACGCTCAGTGTTCCGTCTATTGAAATTTTTATGGAGGCTGCCATATTGATTTTCTGGAGGCAGCCATTTTGATTTGCAGTAAAACATAGTTGTCATTTCAATGAATAAGACATGTTGGCAAGGAATTTGATTGCAACAACAGAAGTCAGCAAGGACAAAACCTAGTTTATGAGCACTTTTCATCATAGCTGCATTAAAATACTGGGTTGGAACCTGCTTGTGGATTCCTGGAGCAGGTAGAGCAGTATCAGAGGTGCTAAGTTCATTCAGTGCTAGCACAGAACTTTGATTGGACAAGCATGTGCATTCTCATTCTGCCAACTCCAAAAATGCATAAAAGGTATGGTATCTCATGAGAGGTGGTGAGTTGCAGAAGCTAAGCTGAACTGCACCTGCATTTCAGCGGCCAAAAAGCAAGAAACAGAAAAGGCTTAGCTTTGTCAGTGGCCGCTGTATATTCCTGTGTTGAAAGCGAGTAACGAGGGTTACTCTAAAAGTTCATTTTCCATACCATCAGGAACAGTTAAGAAGGCTTTTGTGTTCTGGGCTTGCTAATAGACGCTGGACAGTATTCCAATCTGCACAGAAGCGCCACTTGTTCCCTCAAACAAATCTTCCATAATCTGACACCATCGTTTGACACACACAAAAACGTGCCTTTACCTGTTGATTGGTGCCCTTACCTGTTGAGGTGCATGGATCCACACCTGACTGAAGAATGAAGCATCATGGCTGCTGCCAGGGAGGAAAACAGCAAGGGTCCATTGTGATGTCATCATCCATGTATGCTGAAGGGTTCCATTGTGACACGCTCAGTGTTCCGTCTATTGAAATTTTTATGGAGGCTGCCATATTGATTTTCTGGAGGCAGCCATTTTGATTTGCAGTAAAACATAGTTGTCATTTCAATGAATAAGACATGTTGGCAAGGAATTTGATTGCAACAACAGAAGTCAGCAAGGACAAAACCTAGTTTATGAGCACTTTTCATCATAGCTGCATTAAAATACTGGGTTGGAACCTGCTTGTGGATTCCTGGAGCAGGTAGAGCAGTATCAGAGGTGCTAAGTTCATTCAGTGCTAGCACAGAACTTTGATTGGACAAGCATGTGCATTCTCATTCTGCCAACTCCAAAAATGCATAAAAGGTATGGTATCTCATGAGAGGTGGTGAGTTGCAGAAGCTAAGCTGAACTGCACCTGCATTTCAGCGGCCAAAAAGCAAGAAACAGAAAAGGCTTAGCTTTGTCAGTGGCCGCTGTATATTCCTGTGTTGAGAAGCGAGTAACGAGGGTTACTCTAAAAGTTCATTTTCCATACCATCAGGAACAGTTAAGAAGGCTTTTGTGTTCTGGGCTTGCTAATAGACGCTGGACAGTATTCCAATCTGCACAGAAGCGCCACTTGTTCCCTCAAACAAATCTTCCATAATCTGACACCATCGTTTGACACACACAAAAACGTGCCTTTACCTGTTGATTGGTGCCCTTACCTGTTGAGGTGCATGGATCCACACCTGACTGAAGAATGAAGCATCATGGCTGCTGCCAGGGAGGAAAACAGCAAGGGTCCATTGTGATGTCATCATCCATGTATGCTGAAGGGTTCCATTGTGACACGCTCAGTGTTCCGTCTATTGAAATTTTTATGGAGGCTGCCATATTGATTTTCTGGAGGCAGCCATTTTGATTTGCAGTAAAACATAGTTGTCATTTCAATGAATAAGACATGTTGGCAAGGAATTTGATTGCAACAACAGAAGTCAGCAAGGACAAAACCTAGTTTATGAGCACTTTTCATCATAGCTGCATTAAAATACTGGGTTGGAACCTGCTTGTGGATTCCTGGAGCAGGTAGAGCAGTATCAGAGGTGCTAAGTTCATTCAGTGCTAGCACAGAACTTTGATTGGACAAGCATGTGCATTCTCATTCTGCCAACTCCAAAAATGCATAAAAGGTATGGTATCTCATGAGAGGTGGTGAGTTGCAGAAGCTAAGCTGAACTGCACCTGCATTTCAGCGGCCAAAAAGCAAGAAACAGAAAAGGCTTAGCTTTGTCAGTGGCCGCTGTATATTCCTGTGTTGAGAAAGCGAGTAACGAGGGTTACTCTAAAAGTTCATTTTCCATACCATCAGGAACAGTTAAGAAGGCTTTTGTGTTCTGGGCTTGCTAATAGACGCTGGACAGTATTCCAATCTGCACAGAAGCGCCACTTGTTCCCTCAAACAAATCTTCCATAATCTGACACCATCGTTTGACACACACAAAAACGTGCCTTTACCTGTTGATTGGTGCCCTTACCTGTTGAGGTGCATGGATCCACACCTGACTGAAGAATGAAGCATCATGGCTGCTGCCAGGGAGGGAAAACAGCAAGGGTCCATTGTGATGTCATCATCCATGTATGCTGAAGGGTTCCATTGCTGACACGCTCAGTGTTC
>JAKVIS010005017.1:0-12784 GCA_033119425.1 Bufotes viridis
GCCAGGGCCCACTACTGGAGGGCGAGGAGGATGAGGATGAAGCAGGTTCACAGTGGGATGGCACCCGACACAGCTAAGGCCCATCACTGGTGCGTGGCTGGGGGATACGGAGGACGATGACGATCGCCTCCCACAGAGGACAGCTTGTCCTTACCTCTGGGGAGCCTGGCACACATGAGCGACTACATGCTGCAGTGCCTGCGCAGCGACAGCAGAGTTGCCCACATTTTAACGTGTGCGGACTACTGGGTTGCCACCCTGCTGGATCTCCGGTACAAAGACAATGTGCCCACCTTACTTCCTGCACTGGAGCGTGATAGGAAGATGCGCGAGTACAAGCGCACGCTGGTAGAGCGCGCTCCTGAGAGCATTCCCAAATGTCACAGGGAACAGGTGGAAGCCCAAGGCGAAGGCAGAGGAGGAGCAAGAGGTCGCCAACGCAGCTGTGTCACGGCCAGCTCCTCTGAGGGCAGGGTTAGCATGGCAGAAATGTGGAAAAGTTTTGTCTCCACGCCACAGCTAACTGCACCACCACCTGATATGGGCGTGTTAGCAGGAGGCAGCATTTCACTAACATGGTTGAACAGTACGTCTGCACACCCTCCACGTGCTGACTGATGGTTCGGCCCCATTCAACTTCTGGGTCTCCAAATTGTCCACGTGGCCAGAGTTAGCATTTTATGCCTTGGAGGTGCTGGCCTGCCCGGCGGCCAGCGTTTTGTCTGAGCGTGTATTCAGCACGGCAGGGGCGTCATTACTGACAAGCGCAGCCGCCTGTCCACAGCCAACGTGGACAAGCTGGCGTTCATAAAAATGAACCAGGCATGGATCCCACAGGACCTGTGCCTCCCTTGTGCAGAATAGACATTTATAACTGCCTCCCCTCAACCATGTATTCTTGTACTCCGGGGCACTTCTTTATTGAATCCTCATTGTTTTAACTTTACCATGATCTTGCGGTGCAACCCAAAGTTGAATGAACCTCTCCTCTGTCTGGGTGGTGGGGCTGGAAATAACTAAAAGTGGCCTTCTCCAGTGGTGGGTGATATGACGCATGATTCCTTGCTGTGGGACCTCTCTCCTCTGTCTGGGTGCTGGGGCCGAAATAACTGAAAGTGGCCTTCTCCAGTGATGGGTGATATGACGCCTTATTCCTTGCTGTGGGAACTCTCTCCTCTGTCTGGGTGCTGGGGCCGGAAATAACTGAAAGTGGCCTTCTCCAGTGGTGGGTGATATGACGCATGATTCCTTGCTGTGGGACCTCTCTCCTCTGTCTGGGTGCTGGGGCCGAAATAACTGAAAGTGGCCTTCTCCAGTGGTGGGTGATATGACGCATGATTCCTTGCTGTGGGACCTCTCTCCTCTGTCTGGGTGCTGGGGCAGAAATAACTGAAAGTGGCCTTCTCCAGTGGTGGGTGATATGACGCATAATTCCTTGCTGTGGGACCTCTCTCCTCTGTCTGGGTGCTGGGGCCTAAATAACTGAAAGTGGCCTTCTCTAGTGGTGGGTGAAATGACGCATGATTCCTTGCTGTGGGACCTCTCTCCTCGGTCTGGGTGCTGGGCCGAAATAACTGAAAGTGGCCTTCTCC
This sequence comes from Bufotes viridis, assembly GCA_033119425.1. Classification (NCBI taxonomy): domain Eukaryota; kingdom Metazoa; phylum Chordata; class Amphibia; order Anura; family Bufonidae; genus Bufotes; species Bufotes viridis. Next base: position 1,593 of record JAKVIS010005017.1, read on the forward strand.
AGTGGTGGGTGATATGACGCCTTATTCCTTGCTGTGGGACCTCTCTCCTCTGTCTGGGTGCTGGAGCCAGAAATAACTGAAAGTGGCCTTCTCCAGTGGTGGGTGATATGACGCTTATGATTCCTTGCTGTGGGACCTCTCTCCTCTGTCTGGGTGCTGGGCCGAAATAACTGAAAGTGGCCTTCTCCAGTGGTGGGTGATATGATGCATGATTCCTTGCTGTGGGACCTCTCTCCTCTGTCTAGGGTGCTGGGGCCGAAATAACTGAAAGTGGCCTTCTCCAGTGGTGGGTGATATGACGCATGATTCTCTGCTATGGGACCTCTTTCCAATTGATATTGGTTAATTTTTTGTTTTATTTTATTTTAATTCATTTCCCTATCCACATTTGTTTGCAAGGCATTTACCTACATTTTGCTGCCTTTTGCAGCCCTCTAGCCCTTTCCTGGACTATTTTACAGCCTTTTTAGTGCCCAAAAGTTCGGGTCCCCATTGACTTTAATGGGGTTGGGGATAAAGTTCAGGTCGAGTTCGGATCCCGAATGAGAGATGAAGCGAACTTTAAAAAATAGTTTGGCGTTCGGGTTGTAGTAATCGCCGCATCCCGTTATGGATTCCACTACCGCGGACTATCCCGGCATATGGGAATCTATAAGGGCGGCTTCCACGAACCCGAACTGTTAACCCGAAGGACCTGGGGGTGGCGTCACCCTAGCGTGATCAGTGCAGGGGCGTGGCTCACGCACGGGATCAAATCCAGTGCTGAGCCACGTCCTCTGCACTGATCACATGACGATGACGTCACCCCAGGTTCTTCGGCTTTTCAACAGTTCGGGTTCGTGGAAGCTCACCCCTTATGGATTCCATATGCCGAGATAGTCCGTGGTAGTGGAATCCATAACAGAATGCGCGTAACCTAACCAACAGCTAAACTATTTTTAAAGTTCGCTCATCTTCAATCCCGAACCGAACATTTTTCGGGAAGTTCGGCCGAACTTCTCGAACCCGAACATCCAGGTGTTCGCTCATCTCTATTCCTGAGTCATAAGCTCAGCCGAGATCAGGTACAGCATAGTGGAGAGGGAGTGCCTGGCTATCAAGTGGGCACTCGAGTCTCTCGCTATTACTTGTTAGGGAGGAAGTTCCGTCTGGTGACCGACCATTCCCCTCTCAAGTGGATGAGCCAGGCTAAGGAGAGGAATGCTCGGGTCACCAGATGGTTCCTGTCCCTGCAGAACTTCTCAGTTCTCAGTGGAACACAGGGCAGGCCGCTTGCAGGGGAATGCGGATGCCCTGTCTCGTGTCCACTGCCTCATGTGTGTTCACCCCCTCAGGGTTGAACAAAGGGGGTAGGAGAGCGCAAGGGTCAACGTCATTGATGGAAGGTATGTGTCACCGAGGTTCCTGGCCTCGGTGAGATAAGAACCTGGTTTGTATGTCAGCAGCAGATAGTGCTGCTTGACACGTTGATTATTTTAGCATGGCTGCATTGCCGATCCGGGCCGGCTCTTACTGGGAGCAACTAAAGTGTTGGGTGGGTGGTTGCTCCCCACGTTCCAGGCCAGGTTTTGAAAGCTTGTATAAAGCCCAGCCAAGCATTGTCAGCTGTGTGGATTATCCTCCGTCTGCCAGTGACGCTGTGGAAGCTATGAGTGCTGGGAGTGAGAGTCCGCAAGCAGGCGTGCAGTCTGCATGGAAGCCTGCACCTGGGCGTTCCTGTGGCTGAGCTGTCAGCCAGGTGTGAACAACGCCAAAACCTTACAGGTGAACTTATGCTGTGTTTTTATTTTTGCCATGTGTGAACAAGCACCAAGACTTTGTTTTTCCTGAGTGTGAGATAAAACACTACTGCTTACTTTAAAGAACTGTGTACTTGCCTCTGTACTGCGTCCACAATCCTGTCTACTGGAGCAAATCCCCACAATATATATATATCTCCATAGAGCCCCTGTATATATGTCCTCATACTGCCCCCGTACACATGTCCCTATAGTGGCCATAATAATGTCCCCCATTAAAATCCAGTGAAGCCCTCCACACCACCCGAATCCCTGTTGGCAACAAATTAAAATAACAGAAAAAAAAACACAACAACATACCTCAATGGAGACACCAGGACCTGACACTCACTCCCAGCGTTGTGACGTCACATCATGTGACTTTACCACACCATGTGCGTCAGATTCTACCACCTCTAGTCAGGAGTGAATGTCAATGCGCGTGAAAGTTAATAAAGTATTTTTTTATTTTAACCCCTGAATGGCAATTTATTTTTGTTAAAGAAGGGTTGAAATGTATGCATATATGTATATATGCATACGAACACGTGTATGCATGTATTACATATGTGCATACACGAATAGGCTAATGATGTGCGCAGATGTGCCCAGCATCTGCGCACATCTGCCACTAGTATTCCACAGGGGCTCATTGTGGCCCTTGTGGGGAATATGTCCCTTATGTGTAATAAATGTCCCTAAATATGTTTCCCCTAATATATATATATATATATATATATATATATATATATATATATATATATATATACACAGTGCCTTGTGAAAGTATTTGGCCCCCTTGAACTTTTCGACCTTTTGCCACATTTCAGGCTTCAAACATAAAGATATAAAACTGTAATTTTTTGTGAAGAATCAACAACAAGTGGGACACAATTATGAAGTAGAACGAAATTTATTGGATATTTCAAACTTTGTTAACAAATAAAAAACTGAAAAATTGGGCGTGCAAAATTATTCAGCCCCCTTAAGTTAATAATTTGTAGCGCCACCTTTTGCTGCGATTACAGCTGTAAGTCGCTTGGGGTATGTCTCTATCAGTTTTGCACATCGAGAGACTGAAATTTTTACCCATTCCACCTTGCAAAACAGCTCGAACTCAGTGAGGTTGGATGGAGAGCGTTTGTGAACAGCAGTTTTCAGTTCTTTCCTCAGATTCTCGATAGGATTCAGGTCTGGACTTTCACTTGGCCATTCTAACACCTGGATATGTTTATTTGTGAACCATTCCATTGTAGATTTTGCTTTATGTTTTGGATCATTGTCTTGTTGGAAGACAAATCTCCGTCCCAGTCTCAGGTCTTTTGCAGACTCCATCAGGTTTTCTTCCAGAATGGTCCTGTATTTGGCTCCATCCATCCTCCCATCAATTTTAACCATCTTCCCTGTCCCTGCTGACGAGAAGCAGGCCCAAACCATGATACTGCCACCACCATGTTTGACAGTGGGGATGGTGTGTTCAGCGTGATGAGCTGTGTTGCTTTTACACCAAACATAACGTTTTGCATTGTTGCCAAAAAGTTCGATTTTGGTTTCATCTGACCAGAGCACCTTCTTCCACATGTTTGGTGTGTCTCCCAGGTGGCTTGTGGCAAACTTTAAACAACACTTTTATGGATATCTTTAAGAAATGACTTTCTTCTTGCAACTCTTCCATAAAGGCCAGATTTGTGCAGTATACGACTGATTGTTGTCCTATGGACAGAGTGTCCCACCTTAGCTGTAGATCTCTGCAGTTGATCCAGATTGATCATGGGCCTCTTGGCTGCATCTCTGATTAGTCTTCTCCTTGTATGAGCTGAAAGTTTAGAGGGACGGCCAGGTCTTGGTAGATTTGCAGTGGTCTGATACTCCTTCCATTTCAATATTATCGCTTGCACAGTGCTCCTTTAAAAGCTTGGGAAATCTTTTTGTATCAAAATCCAGCTTTAAACTTCTCCACAACAGTATCTCGGACCTGCCTGGTGTGTTCCTTGGTCTTCATGATGCTCTCTGCGCTTTAAACTGACCTCTGAGACTATCACAGTGCGGGTGCATTTATACGGAGACTTGATTACACACAGGTGGATTCTATTTATCATCATTAGTCATTTAGGTCAACATTGGATCATTCAGAGATCCTCACTGAACTTCTGGAGAGAGTTTGCTGCACTGAAAGTAAAGGGGCTGAATAATTTTGCACGCGTAATTTTTCAGTTTTTTATTTGTTAACAAAGTTTGAAATATCCAATAAATTTCGTTCCACTTCATAATTGTGTCCCACTTGTTGATTCTTCGCAAAAAATTACAGTTTTATATCTTCATGTTTGAAGCCTGAAATGTGGCAAAGGTCGAAAAGTTCAAGGGGGCCAAATACTTTCACAATATATTATCTATCCTATTTTAATTCCCTGATACATAGACCCCTTTAAATGTCCCCGGTCATTCTCGTGACTACAAGAGAGAAGAGTCGGCCGCCCACAAGAGGACACCACCCCCTTGGCAACGAGCATAATCATACCCCGGAAGGCTGAGTACCACTACCCCACCAGCGCTTTCTACTTTAACCCTTGCAATATTAACCCCTTGTTGCCCTGACCCTATACCACCAACGAACGCCCACTTGTCAGCCCTGAATTAACCCCTGTATAACCCCCCAAATCTAGCCACAGCCACCCTTGCATAACCCCTCCACCAACCTCTCAACACCTGCATATTGCTGCTGCTGCCAGTGCAGCAATACAATAAATCTGCCACAAACAACCCCATAGTGCCCAGCAATTCTACCCCTGACCCCTTGCTGGTTGCCCTGCTTTGCATAACCCCTCAGCTGCAGCCACTGCAGATATTAACCCCTTCCTTACCCCTGCATACTGATCCGGAATCCTTGAACCCTTGCAGGCAGTATTACCCCTTCACTGCTGGATTTTACCTTTTGTGGTATTCCCCTAGGGATAGCATAGTGTTAGGTGGGGTTGGGCGGCTATACTGTGTGTGTGAGTGTAATTTGTATTAGTTAGTTTGTGGATGAAACATGGGATTGTGCATAGTGTAGTGAGAATTGTATTTTTAGTGCTGTGTATTTATTGTATTGTGTGCGTCGTGTTGTGTCGGGTATAAATAAATATTGTGTATTATTTGTACAGTAAGGCGCACGCAGGTAGACAGTGACCAGGGTTAGGTGATAGATAGTGTATATTAAGGATATAAATAGGCGTGGTCATCACTAGACGATTAACGCCTATTTATGAATATTAATTATTAGTATTCGTATAATATTGGTAATTAATATTCCCCCTTAACATTGGCGAGCCTGGTAGGAGACAATATTAGTTATGAATATTAATTATCGGTATTCATGATAATTAATATTTGTGAATACTAATTATTGATATTATCTAAAATATTAATAATTAATATTCTCCCTTAGCAATTTTACACTGTAGTTTTTTAATAGATGTCAGATGGGTGCACTGTCTAAAAGGTCGTTAAAAACAAGCCCATTGTTTTAATTTATTTAATAAAAACAGCCACGTGAATAGCCCCATAGACTTTAAATGGCTCTGAAAACAGCAATGTGACGGCCATTTTAATTGCCACATAATGTAATCTTAGGGCATGGCAACATCTACTGTGTGTCTCTCACTTGAGACTCCCACCAAGTGCTAGAACGAGGAGAGAGAAGCGTTTGCTGCATGAGATAAAAGTAAGACAGGCCCATACACTTTCCATTGAGTCTGTCTTGCTTCCTCTTGAAGAAGGAGGAGAGATTGTGTAATATTTGAGTGCTTTTCTATCCGTGTTCTAGGGAATATTTGGGGTCTTAGCATTCAGATCCCAATTCCCCACTAATCAAAACCTTTGATGTGTTGCAATAACATATAAACTTTTGTCAAAGCTCTGTGGCCCTTTTAAAAACTGCATAAAAAATGGACACTGCAGCAGAACTTGACAGGACCCATTTTAAGTCAATGAGGCGATCTGCTGCTGTCCACTGTGTGGCATTAAAAATCGAAGCCATACGCTGATGTGAATAATCATACATCTGATTTCAGAGAAAACCAGAAGTGGAAAATACAGAAAAAATGAACAATGATACTATTTGCTCATCCTCTCTGTTGTGGTTCGACCGCTTGTTTTGGCTCACAAATACTGATGAAAAATACTGACCAAATACTGACTGTGTAGCATATTTGATATTATTTGCATACTTGGTTCCTGTCTTCTTTCTGGACCCATAAAAGAAGAAGGCAGTCACCGTGTAACTGTCTGCACAGAGAATATCTCCTGCACCATGTCCTGCTCCGTCCTCCTCCTCTCTGTAATTTTCTATAGTGCCTGTAAGATCCACCTCTCAGCACAGACAGATTACAGAAGTACAGCCTCTTCTCTGGTGTAACAATTATTTATTTCTCTTTTCAGGTACATCGGCTCAGTTTACTGTGACTCAGGATGCGTCAATGTCAGTGTCTCCTGGGGAGAGTGTCCGTCTCACCTGTAGTCGAAGTGGGGTTCTGTAGCTGGGGGTAACTTCCCATCTTGGTACTACCAGACACCTGGAAGTGCCCCTAAACTCCTAGTTTACAGCGACAGCAGCAACCATAATAACAGACCCTCAGGAATATCAGATCGATTCAGTGGAGCCATATCTGGGGGAGCAGCCGTTCTGTCCATCAGCAGAGTTCAGTCAGAGGATGAAGGAGATTATTACTGTCTTCTCTATGCTGGTAGTAGTGTACACACAGTACTACACGCTGATAAAGATCATGTACAAATACCTCAAGTACATCCTATATGACACACTAGAGGCAGCAGAGCATTTACAAAAATATTTGAATATAATATAAAAGCAGGTTTTAGTAGAATTCACTTCATTTCTGTGTTAACCACAAAAAAAATGAACTTCCATTAATCTGATTTATGATTTATTAACCCCAAAATAATGCAGTTCATTTTGGTCTTTAGGTCTAATTTTGGTGTTGTCCACCGAGCACATAGGGGCACATTTATTAAGACCAGTGTTTTAGGGTACTTTCACACTAGCGTTTAAGTTTTCCGGTATTAAGTTCAGTCATAGGGGCTCAATACCGGAAAAAAAAGCTTCAGTTTTGTCCCCATTCATTGTCAATGAGGACAAAACTGAACTGAACGGAACAGAATGCACCAAAATGCATTCCGTTCCGTTTAGTTGCGTTCCCAGACCGGAGAGCAAACCGTAAAAGGTTGTTGCTTTCCGTCCTGGGATGCGTATGCAAATTGGATCTTGCATTACCACGATGCAAGTCAATGGGGACGGATCTGTTTTCTCTGACACAATCTGCCAATAGAAAACGGTTCCTTCCCCCATTGACTTTCAATGGAGTTAATGACGTATCCGTCTTGGCAATGTTAAAGATAATACAACCGGATCCATTCATAACTGATGCAGATGGTCGTATTATCAGTAACGGAAGTATTTTTGCTGGACCCTGCCTGATCCAGCAAAAACGCTAGTGTGAAAGTACCCTTATACGTCGGCCTTAATAAGCCCCTGCAATGGCGGTGGATCGATGAAGTAATGTAGAGGTGCCGGCCTGTACATAACTTCTGCGCATCCAGCAACGATCCTAACTGTAAGACAGTTTCCTAGCTTTCTTACATTTAGACCATTTTCGCCTAAACCAGGCGTAGAAAATGAATGAGAAAGACCTGCCGGCCCATGTCCCGCCTTCCCAGCCCACAACACGCCCTGGCGTGCGCAGAGAAGAAGTTGCAGATTCTGCGCCAGATATACACCACTTTGTCATAAATGACCCCGTCCCCTATAACTTTTAGATTTCATTCTGTAGTTTTTTTTAATGCCATTCTGCGAACACCGAGGAACAGGCTAAAATAAAGGACTCCGCTCTACTTACCGAGTGGATTCAGTGCTGCTGCTCTGATTCTCCTGGCCAGATTCTGTTTTCCTGGCTGCAGCTGTGAGATCAGATCCACAATAGGCGACTGCTGTAACCCATCACTGGCCTCAGCGGTGCACCAAAGAGACCACTGATTGGCTGTACCAGTCATGGGTTGCTGAAGTTTGCATAGAGAAAACCATGCACTCTCTATATGCAAAGTGGATTTGTTTATTGTAGTACACTTCAAAATTGTGCAGAATAGTGCAAAAAAATAAAGTAAGATTGGAGGTAGATTTACAGTTGATTGCCTGAAACCGTAGGCAGGTATTGTCTAGTGACAAACATATATATTACAGCTCTGAATTCTTGATTTTGCCGTATGTTGGATCGTTAATCTTGTCCAATGAGGCTGCGCTATATGAGACGTTACGATCGTTTATTGACCTTTATGAATCTATCGCTGTAACATAAAAAGAAAGCGTGAATATCTAGAGGTTATTTTTAAGTACGGTATGTCTAAGAAGTATAGTGCTGTTCCATAACCGGTATTATGTAGCTGTGGCCAGTGTGGATATCTAGGTAAATATTCAGAGTAACATTCATAATTGCTGGCTATCAAATATAATGCTGATATATCATTGCAATATAATGAGGTACGAGGTGGGGAGGAATGAGCACAGAATAATATATCATTGCCATATAATGGGATACGAGGTAGAGAGGAATGAGCACAGAATAATATATCTCAAAACACGAGGTGGAGAGGGGTGAGCATAAAACAATGCAGATAGTACATGGGACAGGTGCCGGGTAAGAGAGAACAAGATACGTAAAGGCAACAAGCTTACCGGAGGTATAATGTTTGGAGGAATGTAGATGATCTTACAGCTGCATTGTGGAGCAATGGAGAAACTACTCAGGCAATCAGAGACAGGATAGCTAGCCATAAATCCACCATACGATGCCAGAAGGCGTGGCTTCCATTACCGGACCATTTCAAAAAGGCAGGACACAATGTTGCAGAATTACGGTTTCAAATTATTCTCTAGGTCAGTACGATTACAAAGATACCACATATGTTTAGGTTTTGCATGTCTAAATAATGTAAAAATAAATTAAAACTTTGAAATAAAACAAGTTCGGTCCAAACTTTGCAATTTTTCCGACGGCAGACAAACCCGAATCTTTCCGGGTTCATTTTAAATGGTTCCACTAAAACAGCGCGTAGCGCCATTTTAGTGCACATGACGGTGGGAAGCACTAGGGAGGAAGAAGAAAGGTTGTCACATGACCCTGAGAGAAAGTTGGGGTGAGGGTTTGACCTGACTGGCTCCCTGTCTAACAGACAGCCTGAAAGAGCCAATCAATGCTAAAGCAGGCAGGGAGGTGCCCTAGCATATAATGATGGGAAGTTCAGATCTTTTACATGAATCGGTTCATTTGGATCAGATCATTTAAATGAATCAATTCATGAATCGAATCTTCGGTTCACTTCCTGAGCCGGCTGAAGCGGCTGACAAGCAAGTGAACCGAAGCTCAATGCGCATGCTCAGTTCATTGAATCTTCGGTTCACTTGCTGAGTCGGCTCTGGCTGACAGGAAGCAAGTGAACCGAAGCTGTCAGGACAGGAGCCATTCGCCATATCACACAGAAAGGAGATCACACAGTACAAATGTAAAGGCCAACGATCCATGCAGAAAACTACTTTTAATGGACAAAAGTATTGTACAACTAAGGGTATATTCACACTGTGTTTAAAGTGTTTGCTTTGCATGTGTGCTGTGAAAGCTCCTAGCACCTAGGCTAAACATGTCGATAAGGTCCTAGTTGATAGATGCCAAGAGTGTTCCTTGGGCATGTAATATACATTGTTATACCTTTTCTAACTGTGGAATAGTAGAGTAGACTATCCGCTGACAGGAGCCCTGCGCAAAGTAGACTCGGTGTAATGTTCTGGTGACATGATTCTTTTAACTCAAAGAATCGAATGAGTCTATAACTAAGTAGAATCGTTGGATTGTTTTAAGGCCTCATGCACACGGCCGTTGTTCGGTCCGTGTCCGAGCCGCATATTTCGCACATCCGTGTGCTGTCCACATCCGTTGCTCCGCTCCGTGCCCCGCAAAAAAATAGAGCATGTCCTATTCTTGTCCGTTATGCGGATAAGAATAGGCTTCTCTATAATGGGCCGCGTTCCTTTTCGCAAATTGCGGAACGGAACGAGGAGCAGCTTCCGTGTTTTTCGGATCCGCGGTTTGCAGACCGCAAAACACCAATGGCCGTGTGCATGAGGCCTAACTCGTAGACTCATTCGGTTCTTAGGCTCCCTATACTGTGTGTGACTCACTGCTGCCTTACATCTGATTGGTTGCTTGGTCAGGAGGGGCGAGGCTGGCAGCAGCTTACACTCTAAGATCGTGTTACGCTCCTCCCTGCTGCTGCTCTCTGCTATCTGACTAATCTGTTTTCAAACGATTCAGCTCAGTCAGATGAATCGACTCCTCCAGTTCATGGAACAGAATCGATTCAAAAGAACGATTCGTTCATGAACTGCACATCACTACTAGCAGAACACCATTCTGTGCTGGGCTGTGAATGAGGGTGGTTGTGTGTTACAGTGTCTGCCAGGAAAACGATCTTAGGGACTCAGGGACAGTGACAAATTAATCAATCAAGCTTATTGACAGGGAAAGTGAAGGGAAATGCTAGGATTCCAAAAAGAATTGTGTGTTGTGCACAACAGAGAGAAGCAAGGCAGCTGACAGGGAGAGAGGAAACAGGAACTGTTGCTGCCTGCAAGCAAATATTTTCATTTTGTTTACCCATTTTCACAAATCCTTTTTTTGTGGGGTTCAAAATATAATTAGGCAGTACATAGGGATGAGCGAACACGAACTGGCCAAATGCAGCATGTGACCCAGCCTCTATTTAATCTGGCTTGCGGATGACACACGGATGGCCATACGCATTTTTCACGGTCAGTGACTGTTTTTCACGAACAAAGAATGGGACAATTATATTTTTTTGACGGACTGGAATCACAGACCACGGACTGCGGAGGACAAGCGGTGCATTTTCCGAGTTTTCCACGGACCCATTGAAAACCAATGGGTCATGAAATAAAAAGCAGAAAAACTGAGCAACGGACACGGAATCCAGAAACAACGGTCGTGTGCATGAGGCCATATATGTATTTTTAACAAGATTGTTGCATGGCCCAAAACAAGCGGGCAAAAACAACGATGCCACCACCGGGGTGGAGGGAAAATTAAAATATTTTTGTGCCTATTTCATGGGTACAAAGGCCACTTTTACACCCAGGTTTTGGTGCAGATCTGTCATGGATCTGCACAAGCGCTATCGTTCAGATAATACAACATGCATCCGTTCAGGCGGATCCGTTGTATTATCTTCACGTAGCCAAAAGCGGATCCGTCTTGAACACCATTGAAAGTTAATGGGGGACCAGTTCGCACCACCATTGCCAGTGAAGGCTCAGTTTCAAGCAGCGTTTTGGTGTCCGCCTCCAAAGCTGAA
>JAKVIS010005018.1:0-12668 GCA_033119425.1 Bufotes viridis
GGATGACTATGTTAAGTTTTACACTTAATGTTAGTCTGATTTCCCCTTGTTCAGTAACAACTTTGTTTATGACCGAAGTGAAATCTAGGAGAGGGGTGGCTGGCTATGAAGGGGGTATGAGGAGGCCAGTTTTCTTTTATTTTTCAATTGTATTATACACATGTCTATGCTCATATTACTATACTGTTTATAAGTAATGTGTGTCACTATCAGTTATTGTGTATTTCTATTATATTTAAGGATTTAGATATAAGGTCTGATAAGTAAGAGGATAAGCTAGGAGGGGAGGGTGTGCGTCAATTAGGAGAAGAAGTATGTGGAGGGTGAGAAGGTGGTGAATTACAGAGGTTAAATAGAATAGGGAGGAGAAGGAATAAGGGAATGAGAAGATATAGAGGTAGTGAAGGCAGGAGATAACAGCGGAGGACATTAAGGTTGAGGATGAGAGAGTGTTATTTATAGGCTGTTAGCGGGGATCAGGAAGTCTGAGGATTAAAGAGGTGGAAATGAAGGATGAGAGAGGAGGACAGTATTTACTGTTAAGTAGCTGTTATTACTCATTGGGAAATGTATCAAGAATGGTAAATCCATATGCCAGTCTTGATCTCTCTACACCGGTGTGAAATATTCCTAATTTATTAAGAAGCAGATGGCTCGTAATAAATTTAGGTGCATCTCCACCCCACTACGTGCCACAAACTGAAGTCTCGTTAGCCAGGGACTGGCGCAATTTCAGCTAAAACTTTGCCATTTTCTGGCAAAATTTATGGAAAATCTTTCAGGCGGCGCAAAGCTCTGCCCCTCCTGCTAAGCCATTGCCCCTCTTTACTTGGCACTTCAGAGAAATGCCAAGAAACACATTGCAAATTATTGTGCACATATGGGATGCACCATACTTTGCGACTTTTTACACCATAACAGTGGTGTATTTAGCGTAATAAATATCCTCCAATGACTTCAGTTTTAATATAGGTACTAAGAAATAAGTATGCAATACAAAGTCATTTACCATAAGAAATTGTTTAAGATTTGTTATGTTGTCAATATACGCATGTGTATAAAATGATAAAAAAATAAAAAACAATATATGTCACTTACTAGTAATACATTTTCTTAATCCCTTGATAGCAGCATATGGTGCAGTCATGGGCCTAAACAATATGTTAGTGCACAAAGGCTGGTTATTCATCGGCAAAAATTAAGAATTTTCGATTCTAATTAATAAATTTAGGATGACTATGTTAAGTATTACACTTAATGTTAGTCTGATTTCCCCTTGTTACGTAACAACTTTGTTATGACCGAGTGAAATCTAGGAGAGGGGTGGCTGGCTATGAAGGGGTATGAGGAGGCCAGTTTTTTTATTTTTCAATTGTATTATACACATGTCTATGCTCATATTACTATAGTGTCTATAAGTAATGTGTGTCACTATCAGTTATTGTGTATTTCTGTTATATTTAAGGATTTAGATACAAGGTCTGATAAGTAAGAGGATAAGCTAGGAGGGAAGGAGTGTGAGTCAATTAGGAGAGAAGTATGTGGAGGGTGAGAAGGTGGTGAATTAAAGAGGTTAAACAGAATAGGGAGGAGAAGGAATAAGGGAATGAGAAGATATAGAGGTAGTGAAGGCAGGAGATAACAGCGGAGGACATTAAGGTTGAGGATGAGAGAGTGTTATGTATAGGCTGTTAGCGGGGATCAGGAAGTCTGAGGATTAAAGAGGTGGAATTGAAGGATGAGAGAGGAGGACAGTATTTACTGTTAAGTAGCTGTTATTACTCATTGGGGAAATGTATCATAAATGGTAAATCCATGTGCCAGTATTGATCTCTCTGCACCGGTGTGAAATATTCCTAATTTATTAAGAAGCAGATGGCTCTTTATAAATTAGGTGCATCTCCACCCCACTACGTGCCACAAACTGAGGTCTGCGTTAGCCAGGGACTGGCGCAATTTCAGCTATAGCTTTTGCCATTTTCTGGCAAAATTTATGGAAAATCTTTCAGGCGGCGCAAAGCTCTGCCCCTCCTGCTAAGCCATGCCCCCTCTTACTTGGCACTTCAGAGAAATGCCAAGAAACACAATTGCAAATTATTGTGCACATATGGGATGCCCCATACTTTGAGACTTTTTACACCATAACAGTGGTGTATTTAGCTTAATAAATATCCTCCAATGACTTTTCAGTTTTATTATAGGTACTAAGAAATAAGTATGCAATACAAAGTCATTTACCATAAGAAATTGTTTAAGATTTGTTATGTTGTCAATATAGGCATGTGTATAAAATGATTAAAAAATAAAAAAAATATATGTCACTTACTAGTAATACAATTTCTTAGTCCCTTGATAGCAGCATATGGTGCAGTCATGGGCCTAAACAATATGTTAGAGCACAATGGCTGGTTATTCATCTTCAAAAAATTAAGAATTTTTATTCTAATTAATAAATTTAGGATGACTATGTTAAGTTTTACACTTAATGTTAGTCTGATTTCCCCTTGTTAGTAACAACTTTGTTATGACCGAAATGAAATCTAGGAGAGGGGTGGCTGGCTATGAAGGGGTATGAGGAGGCCAGTTTTTTTATTTTTCAATTGTATTATACACATGTCTATGCTCATATTACTATATTGTTTATAAGTAATGTGTGTCACTATCAGTTATTGTGTATTTCTGTTATATTTGAGGATTTAGATATAAGGTCTGATAAGTAAGAGGATAAGCTAGGAGGGGAGGAGTGTGAGTCAATTAGGAGAGGAGTATGTGGAGGGTGAGAAGGTGGTGAATTAAAGAAGTTAAATAGAATAAGGAGGAGAAGGAATAAGGGAATGAGAAGATATAGAGGTAGTGAAGGCTGAAAATAACAGCGGAGGACATTAGGGTTGAGGATGAGAGATTGTTATGTATAGGCTGTTAGCGGGGATCAGGAAGTATGAGGATTAAAGAGGTGGAAATGAAGGATGAGAGAGGAGGACAGTATTTACTGTTAAGTAGCTGTTATTACTCATTGGGAAATGTATCAAGAATGGTAAATCCATATGCCAGTCTTGATCTCTCTGCACCGGTGTAAAATATTCCTAATTTATTAAGAAGCAGATGGCTCGTAATAAATTTGGTGCATCTCCACCCCACTACGTGCCACAAACTGAAGTCTGCGTTAGCCAGGGACTGGCGCAATTTCAGCTAAAACTTTTGCCATTTTCTGGCAAAATTTATGGAAAATCTTTCAGGCGGCGCAAAGCTCTGCCCCTCCTGCTAAGCCATGCCCCCTCTTTACTTGGCACTTCAGAGAAATGCCAAGAAACACATTTGCAAATTATTGTGCACATATGGGATGCACCATACTTTGCGACTTTTTACACCATAACAGTGGTGTATTTAGCGTAATAAATATCCTCCAATGACTTCAGTTTTAATATAGGTACTAAGAAATAAGTATGCAATACAAAGTCATTTACCATAAGAAATTGTTTAAGATTTGTTATGTTGTCAATATACGCATGTGTATAAAATGATAAAAAATAAAAAAACAATATATGTCACTTACTAGTAATACATTTTCTTAATCCCTTGATAGCAGCATATGGTGCAGTCATGGGCCTAAACAATATGTTAGTGCACAAAGGCTGGTTATTCATCGGCAAAAATTAAGAATTTTCGATTCTAATTAATAAATTTAGGATGACTATGTTAAGTATTACACTTAATGTTAGTCTGATTTCCCCTTGTTCGTAACAACTTTGTTATGACCGAAGTGAAATCTAGGAGAGGGGTGGCTGGCTATGAAGGGGTATGAGGAGGCCAGTTTTTTATTTTTCAATTGTATTATACACATGTCTATGCTCATATTACTATAGTGTCTATAAGTAATGTGTGTCACTATCAGTTATTGTGTATTTCTGTTATATTTAAGGATTTAGATACAAGGTCTGATAAGTAAGAGGATAAGCTAGGAGGGAAGGAGTGTGAGTCAATTAGGAGAGAAGTATGTGGAGGGTGAGAAGGTGGTGAATTAAAGAGGTTAAACAGAATAAGGAGGAGAAGGAATAAGGGAATGAGAAGATATAGAGGTAGTGAAGGCAGGAGATAACAGCGGAGGACATTAAGGTTGAGGATGAGAGAGTGTTATGTATAGGCTGTTAGCGGGGATCAGGAAGTCTGAGGATTAAAGAGGTGGAATTGAAGGATGAGAGAGGAGGACAGTATTTACTGTTAAGTAGCTGTTATTACTCATTGGGGAAATGTATCATAAATGGTAAATCCATGTGCCAGTATTGATCTCTCTGCACCGGTGTGAAATATTCCTAATTTATTAAGAAGCAGATGGCTCTTTATAAATTAGGTGCATCTCCACCCCACTACGTGCCACAAACTGAGGTCTGCGTTAGCCAGGGACTGGCGCAATTTCAGCTATAGCTTTTGCCATTTTCTGGCAAAATTTATGGAAAATCTTTCAGGCGGCGCAAAGCTCTGCCCCTCCTGCTAAGCCATGCCCCCTCTTACTTGGCACTTCAGAGAAATGCCAAGAAACACAATTGCAAATTATTGTGCACATATGGGATGCCCCATACTTTGAGACTTTTTACACCATAACAGTGGTGTATTTAGCTTAATAAATATCCTCCAATGACTTTTCAGTTTTATTATAGGTACTAAGAAATAAGTATGCAATACAAAGTCATTTACCATAAGAAATTGTTTAAGATTTGTTATGTTGTCAATATAGGCATGTGTATAAAATGATTAAAAAATAAAAAAAATATATGTCACTTACTAGTAATACAATTTCTTAGTCCCTTGATAGCAGCATATGGTGCAGTCATGGGCCTAAACAATATGTTAGAGCACAATGGCTGGTTATTCATCTTCAAAAAATTAAGAATTTTTATTCTAATTAATAAATTTAGGATGACTATGTTAAGTTTTACACTTAATGTTAGTCTGATTTCCCCTTGTTAGTAACAACTTTGTTATGACCGAAATGAAATCTAGGAGAGGGGTGGCTGGCTATGAAGGGGTATGAGGAGGCCAGTTTTTTTTATTTTTTCAATTGTATTATACACATGTCTATGCTCATATTACTATATTGTTTATAAGTAATGTGTGTCACTATCAGTTATTGTGTATTTCTGTTATATTTGAGGATTTAGATATAAGGTCTGATAAGTAAGAGGATAAGCTAGGAGGGAGGAGTGTGAGTCAATTAGGAGAGAAGTATGTGGAGGGTGAGAAGGTGGTGAATTAAAGAAGTTAAATAGAATAAGGAGGAGAAGGAATAAGGGAATGAGAAGATATAGAGGTAGTGAAGGCTGAAAATAACAGCGGAGGACATTAGGGTTGAGGATGAGAGATTGTTATGTATAGGCTGTTAGCGGGGATCAGGAAGTATGAGGATTAAAGAGGTGGAAATGAAGGATGAGAGAGGAGGACAGTATTTACTTTTAAGTAGCTGTTATTACTCATTGGGGGAAATGTATCAAGAATGGTAAATCCATATGCCAGTCTTGATCTCTCTGTACTGGTGTGAGATATTCCTAAATTATTAAGAAGCAGATGGCTCTTAATAAATTAGGTGCATCTCCACCCCACTACGTGCCACAAACTGAAGTCTGCGTTAGCCAGGGACTGGCGCAATTTCAGCTATAACTTTTGCCATTTTCTGGCAAAATTTATGGAAAATCTTTCAGGCGGCGCAAAGCTTTGCCCCTCCTGCTAAGCCATGCCCCCTCTTACTGGGCACTTCAGAGAAATGCCGAGAAACACAATTGCAAATTATTGTGCACATATGGGATGCCCCATACTTTGCGACTTTTTACACCATAACAGTGGTGTATTTTGCTTAATAAATATCCTCCAATGACTTTTCAGTTTTAATATAGGTACTAAGAAATAAGTATGCAATACAAAGTCATTTACCATAAGAAATTGTTTAAGATTTGTTATGTTGTCAATATAGGCATGTGTATAAAATGATTAAAAAATTAAAAAACAATATATGTCACTTACTAGTAATACATTTTCTTAGTCCCTTGATAGCAGCATATGGTGCAGTCATGGGCCTAAACAATATGTTAGTGCACAATGGCTGGTTATTCATGGGCAAAAAATTAAGAATTTTTGATTCTAATTAATAAATTTAGGATGACTATGTTAAGTTTTACACTTAATGTTAGTCTGATTTCCCCTTGTTCGTAACAACTTTGTTATGACCGAAGTGAAATCTAGGAGAGGGGTGGCTGGCTATGAAGGGGTATGAGGAGGCCAGTTTTCTTTTATTTTTCAATTGTATTATACACATGTCTATGCTCATATTACTATACTGTTTATAAGTAATGTGTGTCACTATCAGTTATTGTGTATTTCTATTATATTTAAGGATTTAGATATAAGGTCTGATAAGTAAGAGGATAAGCTAGGAGGGGAGGAGTGTGCGTCAATTAGGAGAGAAGTATGTGGAGGGTGAGAAGGTGGTGAATTACAGAGGTTAAATAGAATAGGGAGGAGAAGGAATAAGGGAATGAGAAGATATAGAGGTAGTGAAGGCAGGAGATAACAGCGGAGGACATTAAGGTTGAGGATGAGAGAGTGTTATTTATAGGCTGTTAGCGGGGATCAGGAAGTCTGAGGATTAAAGAGGTGGAAATGAAGGATGAGAGAGGAGGACAGTATTTACTGTTAAGTAGCTGTTATTACTCATTGGGGAAATGTATCAAGAATGGTAAATCCATATGCCAGTCTTGATCTCTCTGCACCGGTGTGAAATATTCCTAATTTATTAAGAAGCAGATGGCTCGTAATAAATTTGGTGCATCTCCACCCCACTACGTGCCACAAACTGAAGTCTGCGTTAGCCAGGGACTGGCGCAATTTCAGCTAAAACTTTTGCCATTTTCTGGCAAAATTTATGGAAAATCTTTCAGGCGGCGCAAAGCTCTGCCCCTCCTGCTAAGCCATGCCCCCTCTTTACTTGGCACTTCAGAGAAATGCCAAGAAACACATTTGCAAATTATTGTGCACATATGGGATGCACCATACTTTGCGACTTTTTACACCATAACAGTGGTGTATTTAGCGTAATAAATATCCTCCAATGACTTCAGTTTTAATATAGGTACTAAGAAATAAGTATGCAATACAAAGTCATTTACCATAAGAAATTGTTTAAGATTTGTTATGTTGTCAATATACGCATGTGTATAAAATGATAAAAAATAAAAAAACAATATATGTCACTTACTAGTAATACATTTTCTTAATCCCTTGATAGCAGCATATGGTGCAGTCATGGGCCTAAACAATATGTTAGTGCACAAAGGCTGGTTATTCATCGGCAAAAAATTAAGAATTTTCGATTCTAATTAATAAATTTAGGATGACTATGTTAAGTATTACACTTAATGTTAGTCTGATTTCCCCTTGTTCGTAACAACTTTGTTATGACCGAAGTGAAATCTAGGAGAGGGGTGGCTGGCTATGAAGGGGTATGAGGAGGCCAGTTTTTTATTTTTCAATTGTATTATACACATGTCTATGCTCATATTACTATAGTGTCTATAAGTAATGTGTGTCACTATCAGTTATTGTGTATTTCTGTTATATTTAAGGATTTAGATACAAGGTCTGATAAGTAAGAGGATAAGCTAGGAGGGAAGGAGTGTGAGTCAATTAGGAGAGAAGTATGTGGAGGGTGAGAAGGTGGTGAATTAAAGAGGTTAAACAGAATAAGGAGGAGAAGGAATAAGGGAATGAGAAGATATAGAGGTAGTGAAGGCAGGAGATAACAGCGGAGGACATTAAGGTTGA
Source organism: Bufotes viridis (assembly GCA_033119425.1). Lineage (NCBI taxonomy): Eukaryota > Metazoa > Chordata > Amphibia > Anura > Bufonidae > Bufotes > Bufotes viridis. The sequence goes on from JAKVIS010005018.1 coordinate 7,810, forward strand.
GGATGAGAGAGTGTTATGTATAGGCTGTTAGCGGGGATCAGGAAGTCTGAGGATTAAAGAGGTGGAATTGAAGGATGAGAGAGGAGGACAGTATTTACTGTTAAGTAGCTGTTATTACTCATTGGGGAAATGTATCATAAATGGTAAATCCATGTGCCAGTATTGATCTCTCTGCACCGGTGTGAAATATTCCTAATTTATTAAGAAGCAGATGGCTCTTTATAAATTAGGTGCATCTCCACCCCACTACGTGCCACAAACTGAGGTCTGCGTTAGCCAGGGACTGGCGCAATTTCAGCTATAGCTTTTGCCATTTTCTGGCAAAATTTATGGAAAATCTTTCAGGCGGCGCAAAGCTCTGCCCCTCCTGCTAAGCCATGCCCCCTCTTACTTGGCACTTCAGAGAAATGCCAAGAAACACAATTGCAAATTATTGTGCACATATGGGATGCCCCATACTTTGAGACTTTTTACACCATAACAGTGGTGTATTTAGCTTAATAAATATCCTCCAATGACTTTTCAGTTTTATTATAGGTACTAAGAAATAAGTATGCAATACAAAGTCATTTACCATAAGAAATTGTTTAAGATTTGTTATGTTGTCAATATAGGCATGTGTATAAAATGATTAAAAAATAAAAAAAATATATGTCACTTACTAGTAATACAATTTCTTAGTCCCTTGATAGCAGCATATGGTGCAGTCATGGGCCTAAACAATATGTTAGAGCACAATGGCTGGTTATTCATCTTCAAAAAATTAAGAATTTTTATTCTAATTAATAAATTTAGGATGACTATGTTAAGTTTTACACTTAATGTTAGTCTGATTTCCCCTTGTTAGTAACAACTTTGTTATGACCGAAATGAAATCTAGGAGAGGGGTGGCTGGCTATGAAGGGGTATGAGGAGGCCAGTTTTTTTTATTTTTCAATTGTATTATACACATGTCTATGCTCATATTACTATATTGTTTATAAGTAATGTGTGTCACTATCAGTTATTGTGTATTTCTGTTATATTTGAGGATTTAGATATAAGGTCTGATAAGTAAGAGGATAAGCTAGGAGGGGAGGAGTGTGAGTCAATTAGGAGAGGAGTATGTGGAGGGTGAGAAGGTGGTGAATTAAAGAAGTTAAATAGAATAAGGAGGAGAAGGAATAAGGGAATGAGAAGATATAGAGGTAGTGAAGGCTGAAAATAACAGCGGAGGACATTAGGGTTGAGGATGAGAGATTGTTATGTATAGGCTGTTAGCGGGGATCAGGAAGTATGAGGATTAAAGAGGTGGAAATGAAGGATGAGAGAGGAGGACAGTATTTACTGTTAAGTAGCTGTTATTACTCATTGGGGAAATGTATCAAGAATGGTAAATCCATATGCCAGTCTTGATCTCTCTGCACCGGTGTAAAATATTCCTAATTTATTAAGAAGCAGATGGCTCGTAATAAATTTGGTGCATCTCCACCCCACTACGTGCCACAAACTGAAGTCTGCGTTAGCCAGGGACTGGCGCAATTTCAGCTAAAACTTTTGCCATTTTCTGGCAAAATTTATGGAAAATCTTTCAGGCGGCGCAAAGCTCTGCCCCTCCTGCTAAGCCATGCCCCCTCTTTACTTGGCACTTCAGAGAAATGCCAAGAAACACATTGCAAATTATTGTGCACATATGGGATGCACCATACTTTGCGACTTTTTACACCATAACAGTGGTGTATTTAGCGTAATAAATATCCTCCAATGACTTCAGTTTTAATATAGGTACTAAGAAATAAGTATGCAATACAAAGTCATTTACCATAAGAAATTGTTTAAGATTTGTTATGTTGTCAATATACGCATGTGTATAAAATGATAAAAAAATAAAAACAATATATGTCACTTACTAGTAATACATTTTCTTAATCCCTTGATAGCAGCATATGGTGCAGTCATGGGCCTAAACAATATGTTAGTGCACAAAGGCTGGTTATTCATCGGCAAAAAATTAAGAATTTTCGATTCTAATTAATAAATTTAGGATGACTATGTTAAGTATTACACTTAATGTTAGTCTGATTTCCCCTTGTTCGTAACAACTTTGTTATGACCGAAGTGAAATCTAGGAGAGGGGTGGCTGGCTATGAAGGGGTATGAGGAGGCCAGTTTTTTTATTTTTCAATTGTATTATACACATGTCTATGCTCATATTACTATAGTGTCTATAAGTAATGTGTGTCACTATCAGTTATTGTGTATTTCTGTTATATTTAAGGATTTAGATACAAGGTCTGATAAGTAAGAGGATAAGCTAGGAGGGAAGGAGTGTGAGTCAATTAGGAGAGAAGTATGTGGAGGGTGAGAAGGTGGTGAATTAAAGAGGTTAAATAGAATAAGGAGGAGAAGGAATAAGGGAATGAGAAGATATAGAGGTAGTGAAGGCAGGAGATAACAGCGGAGGACATTAAGGTTGAGGATGAGAGAGTGTTATGTATAGGCTGTTAGCGGGGATCAGGAAGTCTGAGGATTAAAGAGGTGGAATTGAAGGATGAGAGAGGAGGACAGTATTTACTGTTAAGTAGCTGTTATTACTCATTGGGGAAATGTATCATAAATGGTAAATCCATGTGCCAGTATTGATCTCTCTGCACCGGTGTGAAATATTCCTAATTTATTAAGAAGCAGATGGCTCTTTATAAATTAGGTGCATCTCCACCCCACTACGTGCCACAAACTGAGGTCTGCGTTAGCCAGGGACTGGCGCAATTTCAGCTATAGCTTTTGCCATTTTCTGGCAAAATTTATGGAAAATCTTTCAGGCGGCGCAAAGCTCTGCCCCTCCTGCTAAGCCATGCCCCCTCTTACTTGGCACTTCAGAGAAATGCCAAGAAACACAATTGCAAATTATTGTGCACATATGGGATGCCCCATACTTTGAGACTTTTTACACCATAACAGTGGTGTATTTAGCTTAATAAATATCCTCCAATGACTTTTCAGTTTTATTATAGGTACTAAGAAATAAGTATGCAATACAAAGTCATTTACCATAAGAAATTGTTTAAGATTTGTTATGTTGTCAATATAGGCATGTGTATAAAATGATTAAAAAATAAAAAAAATATATGTCACTTACTAGTAATACAATTTCTTAGTCCCTTGATAGCAGCATATGGTGCAGTCATGGGCCTAAACAATATGTTAGAGCACAATGGCTGGTTATTCATCTTCAAAAAATTAAGAATTTTTATTCTAATTAATAAATTTAGGATGACTATGTTAAGTTTTACACTTAATGTTAGTCTGATTTCCCCTTGTTAGTAACAACTTTGTTATGACCGAAATGAAATCTAGGAGAGGGGTGGCTGGCTATGAAGGGGTATGAGGAGGCCAGTTTTTTTATTTTTCAATTGTATTATACACATGTCTATGCTCATATTACTATATTGTTTATAAGTAATGTGTGTCACTATCAGTTATTGTGTATTTCTGTTATATTTGAGGATTTAGATATAAGGTCTGATAAGTAAGAGGATAAGCTAGGAGGGGAGGAGTGTGAGTCAATTAGGAGAGAAGTATGTGGAGGGTGAGAAGGTGGTGAATTAAAGAAGTTAAATAGAATAAGGAGGAGAAGGAATAAGGGAATGAGAAGATATAGAGGTAGTGAAGGCTGAAAATAACAGCGGAGGACATTAGGGTTGAGGATGAGAGATTGTTATGTATAGGCTGTTAGCGGGGATCAGGAAGTATGAGGATTAAAGAGGTGGAAATGAAGGATGAGAGAGGAGGACAGTATTTACTTTTAAGTAGCTGTTATTACTCATTGGGGAAATGTATCAAGAATGGTAAATCCATATGCCAGTCTTGATCTCTCTGTACTGGTGTGAGATATTCCTAAATTATTAAGAAGCAGATGGCTCTTAATAAATTAGGTGCATCTCCACCCCACTACGTGCCACAAACTGAAGTCTGCGTTAGCCAGGGACTGGCGCAATTTCAGCTATAACTTTTGCCATTTTCTGGCAAAATTTATGGAAAATCTTTCAGGCGGCGCAAAGCTTTGCCCCTCCTGCTAAGCCATGCCCCTCTTACTGGGCACTTCAGAGAAATGCCGAGAAACACAATTGCAAATTATTGTGCACATATGGGATGCCCCATACTTTGCGACTTTTTACACCATAACAGTGGTGTATTTTGCTTAATAAATATCCTCCAATGACTTTTCAGTTTTAATATAGGTACTAAGAAATAAGTATGCAATACAAAGTCATTTACCATAAGAAATTGTTTAAGATTTGTTATGTTGTCAATATAGGCATGTGTATAAAATGATTAAAAATTAAAAACAATATATGTCACTTACTAGTAATACATTTTCTTAGTCCCTTGATAGCAGCATATGGTGCAGTCATGGGCCTAAACAATATGTTAGTGCACAATGGCTGGTTATTCATGGGCAAAAATTAAGAATTTTTGATTCTAATTAATAAATTTAGGATGACTATGTTAAGTTTTACACTTAATGTTAGTCTGATTTCCCTTGTTCGTAACAACTTTGTTATGACCGAAGTGAAATCTAGGAGAGGGGTGGCTGGCTATGAAGGGGTATGAGGAGGCCAGTTTTCTTTATTTTTTCAATTGTATTATACACATGTCTATGCTCATATTACTATACTGTTTATAAGTAATGTGTGTCACTATCAGTTATTGTGTATTTCTATTATATTTAAGGATTTAGATATAAGGTCTGATAAGTAAGAGGATAAGCTAGAGGGAAGGAGTGTGAGTCAATTAGGAGAGAAGTATGTGGAGGGTGAGAAGGTGGTGAATTAAAGGGTTAAAATAGAATAAGGAGGAGAAGGAATAAGGAATGAGAA
>JAKVIS010005019.1:0-12754 GCA_033119425.1 Bufotes viridis
GTCCTATGCCGGCATGAGTGGTGGACACTGGCAGTGGGCACACTACAGTCAGTGGAAGTCAGCCTGACACACACTGGCAGGCAACTAACCTTAGATTAAAGTGTAAAAATTAAGTGCCTTTTTTTAAGCAAAGTCCTGTGCCACATGGGACGACAGGGGTGGGCACTGGCAGTGGGCACACTACAGTCAGTTGAAGTCGGCCTGACACACACTAGCAGCAGGCAAGCAGCTGAAATTACACTAAAGTGTAAAAATTAAATGCCTTTTTATGCAAAGTCCTGTGCCAGCCGGTATGAGTGGTGGGCACTGGCAGTGGGCACACTACAGTCAGTGGAAGTCAGCCTGACACACACTGGCAGGCAACTAACCTTAGATTAAAGTGTAAAAATTAAATGCCTTTTTTGATGCAAAGTCCTGTACCACACGGAATGACAGGGGTGGGCACTGGCAGTGGGCACACTACAGTCTGTGGGCCTGCAGCTCCTCACACACAGGCAGGCCAGGCAACTGCAATATGTATATAAAGGAAAAAAAGCAGACTAATGTTGCAGCCCTAAAAAGGGCTTTTTGGGGTGCTGTCAGGACGCTGTCCTTACAGCAGAGATCAGATGAGTCTTTCAGGACTGGAGTGGACACTGAATTCACTAGCCTAGCTATCAATTTCCCAATTAAATCAGCAGCTACTACACTCTCCTTCCTCTCACTAAGACTGCAGCTTCAGAATAAATCTAAAATGGATGCTGTGCAGGAGGTGGGAGGGTCTGGGAGGGAGGGTATGCTGCTGATTGGCTGGAATGTGTCTGCTGACTGTGAGGTACAGGGTCAAAGTTTGCTCAATGATGATGTATAGGGGGTGGACCGAACATCGCATATGTTCGCCCGGCAGAGGCGAACGCGAACAAGCTATGTTCGCCGGGAACTGTTCGCCAGCGGATATTTCGGGCCATCTCTAATGTTGGTAGATTTGCAAGCCTCAGCTACTGCGGAGGAAATGAAAGACTGGTGCTACCCTGTCTTGCAGAAGAATCCAAGAAATGGATTAGTCTGCAAAGAGGGGAAGCCATGCATACCTCAGCACAGTGGATCTCTCTTTATAGCACACTTTCATGGAGTAGGACACAACAGTGTACAAACAACACTTATGCTCCTCAAACAAGGATTTTACATCACCAATATTGACGAGATAGTGAAGCATTACATAGGGAGGTGCATCACTAATACTTTTATGTTGTTTGATATATAGGAATGCTGCAGAGGTTGACATCACTCAAAATAATAGTGTTGTTACCTTTTGGTATAACTCCTCCAATACTCATGTAGCCACCTATACTTTCTGTTTGTGTGAAATCATCTCATGTAGTCATTACACCCTAGGCTCAGGACATTTCTTAAGCAGCGCCTCTCAGTCATACATTTGTGTCACAGGGAGGCTAAGCAGAAGAGAGATAATAAGAATCATATTGTATGAAATAAAATATGGTTCTAAAGAGGGGATTGAAGGGAAGGCAAGGGACTCCATTTTGTCTTTATTGCTTAGCAAGGATGTAACTCATAAGATTCTAGAAAATGTCATGTACTTTGCCTAGTAACCAACAACATTTTTAGCACATTGCCTGCACCTGTATGAAATTGCCAAATAAGTACTCTTCTGTTTGTGTCTACTTCTCATTGGAGTAAAAGCCAACTTCCTCTTCAGTTAAGTAACTTTCATGTTATATATATGAGTGTAATGCCAAAAATAAACAGAGCTTTCGTTCAGCACACCCTGAGTTGGTTGTGTGATTGTGAGCTCTCCTGGTACCAGAAAGGGCGCGGTTTCATCCAGGGAACGATTGAGGGACGGAGTGCAGATAAGGAGGTTAACAAGGAGTTACAGACATAGCTTTTCCTCCTTACAGAGCCCATTGACTAATCTTAAATGGATTGTGTATAGTTGCCTATTGTCACTGTTAAAAACTGTTATCACTGACAGGCGCTGTGACTGCCAAGCTTTGTTGTCTCATTGAATCCTTGTAACCATTATGACTGCAGCCTTTTGTAAGATGTGGACCACTAATCTTATTGTTCCATGGAGACCTGTAAATATTCTCATTGCAATGTTCTGTGTCTGACTGCATTCCTTCCTCCTTCCAAAAGTGTGGAGCCATGCATACCAGTCAAGAGCCACTGACTATGTTAGCCACAGCCCCCAACCATTGAAATGTAGGCACTCAGCATGATGATTTCTTTTGTTAGAGCTTCTACATTTGTAGTACCCCTGAGCGGGCACTACCATTCCTACACCCTGCTACTGTCTCTAATGGGTAACCAATAATGTAATCTGTGTATTTATTCCCGGTCCTTTTATACTGTGCATTAATAATATTACTATGTAACTTATGTAATGTACTGGTATTTCATGTAATGTGCTGTGGTTGTCCAGCAGGTGGCAGTGTATATGGCAGAGAGAGTATCGTTAGATAGAATGGAACTTACCATTCCATTCTTCCCCCTTTTTGCCAGAAGTGGGCTAGTGCTGCTTCGTATCAAGAGAAGGGTTGCAGGAAGCTAGAGGGGAGTTGAGAGTTGGAAGGAGAACAGACATGGCACAGTGAGTGCAGCGCCCCCCTCCTGCAGCAGGAATCTTCCAGGGGAAGCAGCTCGTAGAGCACCATGACTCCTTGCAGTTCATAGACAGAATATTACGAGGGGGTCAACAGCCAAAGGCACCCCACTAAAAGGTATCAGAACTGCCAGAAAGTCCAGTAACCAACGCCAGAGATTAGAGAAAAAGAATGCAAGGTATCCAAGGTCACCTACCAGTGCATCCTAAAACCTGCTGGATCCAAGAGAAAGATCAAGTATTGTCTGGATGCAAGTTTTTTAAGTATAATTTTATTAAGGGCTCATGCACACGAACATATTTTCTTTCCGTGTCCGTTCTGTTTTTTTGGCGGACCGTATGCAGAACCATTTATTTCAATGGGTCCGCAAAAAAAAGAAAGTTACTCCGCGTCAATATGTTAATTCCACAAAAAATAGAAAATGTCCTATTATTGTCTGCATTATGGACAAGGATAGTACTGTACTATTAGGGGTCAGCTGTTCCCTTCCGCTAAATATGGAATGCACACAGACGTCATCCATATTTTTTGTGGATCCGTGTATTGCGGACCGCAAAATACATACAGTCATGTGCATGAGCCTTAAGGGTCACATCACGTTTTATGACTCTGTTTGACGTATACATTAGGAAAAAAAGTCCGACCCTAGGTGCTCAGTGCTGAGTTCACATTATTGCTGGTTGTTCTCCCTAAAATCCCCAAACAAGAATAACAACAGTCTAATGTGTGTGGGGAGCTCCTGACTACTCCTCGACAGATAATATTAGGGGAGAGAGGTGCAGTACCCCAGAAATGGTGATTGCAATCTGTTATTGTTATGTAATGTTACCTAATGTTATTTAATATGTTAAAGGGGTTTTCCAAGTGTTTTTAACTAATTACCTATACCAGGACCCCCACTAAACAGCTGTTTGAGAAGGCACCGGTGTTCGCAGTAGTGCCGCAGCCTTCTCTCTGATTACCAACCACAGCTCTATACATTGTATAGCTGTTGTGCATAGTATTACAGCCCAGCTCCATTCACTTCAATGGGGCTGAGCTGCGCCTAGACCAGAGGTGCACAACCTATTTTTTTTTTTGTCTGGGGCCTCATTATCATATTGCCCTATTTTAAGGTGCCCCAAAAAATAAAAATAAAAAGTTGATCGACGTTTGCATCAGCCTATTACTCAGGGGAGAATGAGAATGATCACTACCAGTCATTCCTCCATAAGCCCTTTTCCTTACTAGCGGGGAGAAAGCCTATGGTTTAACCCTTTTAATGACGAGGCTAGAAAAAGCCTCAATGAGCAGACACTTATTTGTGATTGCGCAAGTGGTTGAAATGACATTTGTTAATTATATGCAAACTGACACCAAAGTAAATTAATCTAATTAGTTCCCTATTTTTTGTCTATTGTTTCATTATATAATCTGTACAGTTTTAGCGAATGGGGTGATAAATGATAATGGCAATGGTTTTGGTGTGGGTGATTTTTCTTTAATGTATTTTTATATTTTTTTTAAATATATTTCTGCCATATAATACAGCCACCAAAAGATCATAAGACCTTTGAGGGAAAGAGAAATTTTTTGTATTTTTTACTTTTTCCTTTTATTAGAATTCTATTTTTTATTTTTTTTTGTAATAATTTTCTATATATATATATATATATATATATATATATATATATATATTTGCCACATAGAATGTCCCTTAGAGGTCTTCATAAGACTTCTGGAGAACACATACTTTTTTACTTTTTTTTAATTTATTTTATTTATAACTTATTGTTTTTATATATGTTTTTTACCACATAATTTGTCCCCAAGAGGTCACTGAAAAATGATTTTTACTGTATCTGGGGCATCGACAGGAACCCCAGTCACAGAGGAAACCAGCCTCCTGTTAGGGCTTTGTACACAGGCAGAGCTGATCAGGGGCAGCTCTGCACTCCTCTGCCCCGAGACACCCGGCAATCACATGTTTGCCGAGTCCAAACTGCATATTGCCTATTGGGTGCTATGCCCCGATGTAAGGAGAAGACAGAAGCAGTAATAATCCACTTCTCTCCTTGGGTCCCTTGCTGTCACTTACAGCTGGAGACCAGACCTGCTCCTGCTAGACTGCAAGAGCTGAAATACTGCCCTGTGCGGTGCTCCAGGCAGACACCCAGCTGATCGCATGATTAGCTGTGTTTCTGTCCAACAACAATGGGGCAGTAAACCTTGGCTCTGGGGGCTGTGGATAGTGCACCCCTGATTTATATCATACACTGCAATAGTTTACTACTGCTGCCTTTGCTAAAATTGCTATGTTCCTATTAACCCATTCGCTACCAGCGTTGTACTTGTAAGGTGCTGGAGCCATGAGTAAACATGGCGCCCACTCGCACGTGCAGTGGGCGTCATGGCCGGCAGGTCTCTGCAGGTTCAAATAGCAGAGACCTGTGGCTAATTAACGCGACCGGCAATAATGCAGATCGTGGAAAAAAAAAGACTTTTGATGCATCCTACCAACATCCCCTGCGGCCAATGAGGATGTTGGTAGTTTGAATGAAGAGACCCATAGCATTCATGCTGCAATTCTTAATTTAGCCACCAGATGGAAGCCAACATCAGAAATGAGCAATAGACAGTAATAAACTCATTTTAAAAATACATGATTGTTCAAAATAAAAAATAAAAAAACAGATTTTATAGGCTCATATGAGATTAAAAACTTATTACAAAAAATAAAAAAATTTAAAAAAACATAAAAAAACATAAACATTTGAATTACCCCCCTTTTCATATAATAAAAAAATAAATACCTGAATAACAGAAAATATAAATATCATGGGTATCACAACGACTAAAAACGCCTATACTATTAAAATATAACCATACTTTTCCAATACGGAAATGGAAAAAAGGGTCAAAATGGCCAATTTGCCGTTTTTTCATTGCTTCTCTTACTAAAAAAAATGTAGTAAAATGTGATAAAGTCACACACACTCCAAAATTGTATCAATAAAAACCAAGGATTGTTCTTCAAAAAATGACTATAAATAAAAATAACTATAAAAAAGTTAGGATGAGTTCACACTTCAGTTATTTCTATCAGTTATTGAGAGCCAAAACCAGGTGCAGGTCAAAACACAGAACAGGCGCATATCTTTCCCTTATACCTGATCTCTGAGTTGGCTTCATAACTGGTTTTGGCTCACAATAACTGATGGAAATAACTGATCAAATAACTGAAGTGTGAACTCACCCTCAGAATATGGTGATATAAAAATTTTTTTTTCAAAGTTTACATTTATTTTTACACTATTTAGAAATATAGAAAAACTATACATATGGGGTATCATTGTAATTTTACTGACCCAGAGAATGAAGGGCATGGGTCACTTTTGCCACACACGAAACTCCGTGGATAAAAAAACCTCATAAAACAGTGGAGGAATTGGGTTTTCCAATTCCACACCATTTGGAATTATTTTACCGCTTCCCACTACATTGTATGCCATAATTAATGGTGGCATTAGAAATTACAACTTGTCCTGCAAAAAATAATCCCTCATACAGCTATGTGAGCAGAAATATAAAAAGGTATGGCTCAAGGAAGATAAGGAAGAAAAATGAAATAGCAAAAAAGAAAAAACCTCCGGTAGAGAAAGGGTTAATGAGTTAAAAGAGTATTCCAGTTGTTAAAAGTTATCCTCTATTCACAGGATAAGGGATTCCTACCACTGGAGCGCCCCAAAATGAACTGAGCAGCAGGTCAGGAATACGAACAGCTGCTGTATTCATCTCTATGGGAGTTCCAGAAATAGCCAAGTGCTCATGGTTGTCAAAACAAGCAAATGGCTCACGCAGGGAGGGCGTTCATCACTGGAATCAGCCCATTCCCAGTAGATGACCTCTCAGATGCTGTGGTCGCTATTGACAACAGCATCTTAGAGGTTAAATGAACATGATAGGAGTTGTTTCTGATCACTGCCGAATGATATGAGCTCCTGAGTGGGAGCCATGTTTAAGCCCTTAAAAATGGGAACAATTTCCATTTTTCGTGTTTTTGTTTTTTCCTCCTGACCTTCAAAGAGCCATAACTTTTTAAATTTTCTGTTCACATAGAGCTTAAGTTTTGGGGGGATAAGTTGTTTATTTTAAGAGAACCATTAAATTAACCATAACTTGTATTGGAAAAATGAGGAAAAAATTATTTGTGAACTGAAATAGAAAAGAATGCAATTCCGTAATTTTTTTTTGGGGGGCGTTTGTGTTTACCACTTTAACTGTGTGCTAAAAATGACATGATGAGGGACATTTATCCATACACCAGTCTTAATCTCCCATATCAGGCGGATCTCTGCCATGCCGTGTGACACAAACTGAAGCCTATGCCAGCTACAGGCTGGAGTAGACTTCAGCTATAGCTTCCACCACTTTCTGGCAAAAGTTCCTGCAAAAGTGCAGAGAAGCTCAAAAAGTCCCGAAATCTAATAAATGCCCCACGATAATTTTTCTACGGGTCGGTATGATTATGGTAATACCAAATTTATATTGATATACTTTCTATCATGTTTTATTTGAAAAATTGTACCATTAATGATGAGATATTCGACTTCAGATGCTTCATCCGAAGTCGATTCGCACAAAACCTCATTGTAATACTGTATGGAGCAGGACCTCCGTACAGTATTAGAATGTATTGTCCCCGATGAACCGAAGTTGTTACTTGGCGAAGTTGCGCGAGACTTCGTGTAATAACTTAGTGAATTCTCTATTACTGTAAACAACCTTGATACTGAACTCGGGTTCGATTCCAAGGTACCACGTGGAACTGAACCCAAGTTCAGTATTAAGGTTTTTTACAGTCATAATTAATTGACACAGTTATTACACAGTCTCGCGAGACTTCACAAAGCATCGGAACCAATACATTCTAATACTGTACGGAGCTCCCCCTTCGAACAGTATTGCAACTAAGTTTTATGCGAATTGACTTCGGATGAAGCATCCAAAGTCGATTCGCTCATCCCTAACCACTGTCTCTATTGACAGCAGCATCTGAAGGGTTTAGTCACTGGGACTGGAGTCTCTGTTCCCGGTCACAGCAGGTGGTTGTCAGTTGTATTATATAGCCGATATGTATTATACTGCAATATATGGGGTGAGGTAGGTGCGTGAGCCCACTCCATACTTCCCCTTAACGCTTATGATGTACAGGTATCTCATATAGCCTGACATTTGTCATACATGGATGGTGGATTTTAGTAATGGGTTAAATAAAAGCAACCTATAGGAAAGGACACATAAAATGTGAAGCTCATGTGAACTGTACCGAATACCAGAACATGTAAAACCAGGATGTGCTAAGTAACAAGCACTAAATTGCTCCCTGCATACACCCTGCAGGCTTTGCATATGATATTGATAATGAACATGACTACAATGTCTGATTTTCTGCAATTTCAGGAGCGACAAATGTACCTTGATTAGCAATTTTCTATTTTTGAACAGTACATTTAACAAGTAGAGTAAAGGAACCATTATATGTTATTTTCAACCACAATTGCTGTGTAGTTATGTATGGAAAATCCTGCAAAGAGTGGGAAGAAGATATTCTCATTCCTAATGCTGAAATTATCTTGCTTGTCTATTTTTTTTTTTAATTCCTGGGAATGCAAGGGAATTATTGTATGTTTGTGATTTTTGTACTATTTTAGCTTGTCTATACAGTAATAAAGTAAAACATGTTTGATTAGGTTGTATCTATTTAAGTACTGTTGTACCGGAAAGTTTATGGAGCTATTTAAATTTTGGATTAACCTAAAATGTGTTCAGATTGTAAGTGGTAGTGACTACCTTATGTCCCACTGGTAATTTGCAGACACTTTTTGCTGCAAATAGAATTATTTCTTATACAGAGGCACAACATTCTTAATGGTTATTGTCACTTTAAGTGGTGCAAAAGCATAATGGTTACATTCTCTAATAGAGGCAAACAGCTTAGTGGTTTCCCACACACTTAAGGCAGTTTCTTAAGCACAGTTGCAAAAAGCTTGTCTCGGTTTGAGATCCAGTTTTGCCCAAGATACACGTAGCTGCTGTCTCTTGCCTAAAACTTTCATGCTACTATGAATCTTAGGGAGGCTATCTGCATCTTAATATGTGCCAATAAATACATTGATGAAGAAAAAAACGTTGTGGCACTCTGCTAATTCTAGGTTTACAATATGGTATAATCAATTTTAAATGTACACAATGAAAAATGACCTAAGAACCAGATTGTATGGAAGTAGCATACGTGTCCTAAGGCGTGAAGGATATAATATAGTGAGTATTTGGGGTACAGGTACTAATGCTGGCAATGTATATTGTGAGATCAAGACTGCTCAGAGATATTATGATGTTTTAAGTGGTAAATGGTATCTAGAGGTAAGTATAACTACAGTACCTGGTGGCGCTAGAGAGACTGTTTGGGTGACTGGCGTGCGTGGAATATGCAGGAACGCCTGCTGGTAAGTAGAAGTATGCCTATAGGAAATCCGGCAGTGTGTCCTCTTTAACAAGCACGGGCTGAAAGTCTTCCGGCCGCCACGCATGCGTAGATAGACAAAGAAGCATTCCAAGCCTCGTTCTGAGTCTCGAGCGGTGGCCTGGACACTCCCCGGTCTTAGTGCCTGTGGAGTATATGGGCTGCGCAGGCGCAGAGAGAAAAGAGAGCGGTCTAAGTCTTGCCCAAAGGATCGAGCGAAAGTCCGAGTGCTCACCTGTCACAGCACCGTCGGGACAAGAATAGAGGACTATAAGTCGAGAACTATAAGTGATACCTACTGTTATACCTATGTAAAGGATATTATACAAACGGTACCAGGCTATATGGGTACAGAAACTAGGGCATCCGTGGAAAAAAGGAAACATATATTAGAAACATATATTAGTACGGACCATTAGGCAGTAGGATAAATGGTATATATATATATATATAAGGTATACAGTATAGGTGTCACAAGGCAGTAATGTAGTCTATCAATGAAAATGGGAAGGGGGGGGTGAAGTGGGGATAAAACAAATAACGGAGGATGAGACGTTGACAAAAAAAGATGGAAAAATAAACAAATATTGAGATAGTGATGATGACGTATGCTGCATTGCTGTAGAGCCACATAGATGGTGTTCACGTATAGTGTAATGCGTAATCATCACTTCAAAGGGCTACACGTTAGTAATATTCTGTTAGCAGGATGAGATTAAATGAGATAAGGAACAGAACCATATTGTACAGTTACGGAAACATCATTAGATTAGGCCCTGGATCTCATATTCCCTATTCAGTCCCTTTGGCTCAAGGGTATCAAGCGTGTTAATCCAGTATGCTTCCCAGGTCTTAAGTAGTTTCACTCTGTCCCCTCCCCTCATACATGGTGTCACCTGTTTGATAACCTGGTATTTGAGTTGTGAGAGGTTGTGACCCGCAAATTCAATATGAGCCGGTACTGGAAGCAAAAGGTTCTTACGTGCAGGGGCGTAACTACCGGGAAGCAGGGGAAGCAGCTGCTTCAGGGCCCGGGCTTACAGGGGGCCCGGCAAGCACGTGTTTGTCCTCACTTCTCTCCTCCCCTGGGTAATCAGCACGTGTCCTCACTCCTCTCCCGATCGCAGTGTCCTCTCGCCCTTGTCTATTTATTTAAAACTTATTTCTTCTTTCTTTCAGAAAAGATTGCCCTGGGGATCGAACCTGCGACCATTAGGTTCAAAGGCAAGACACTTTACCACTAGGCTATATCGGCTGCCTAGCCAGATAGCTTAAAAAAAAAAAAATATGACCTCTAGATGTGGAGAACTTTGATAGTGTATCCATACACATTACAGCTGCACCAGCACATTGTATATGGATGTAGCAGAGCTTGGTGTGTTGGGGCAGCTGTAATGTGTATAGATACACTATCAAAGTTCTCCTTATCTAGAGGTCTTATTTATTTATTTTTTAGCTTCCTAGATATGCAGCTGATACAGCCTTGTGGATAAGTGTCTTGCCTTTCATCCTAATGGTCACAGGTTCGATTCCCCTAACAAACTGTTTCTGAAAGACAGGATAAATGAGGCTTGCCTAACATGGAGGTAAGTATATGTGTGTTTTTTGTTTTTATTTTTAAATACTGGACTTTTACTTTACTGCCACAGGGAGGAGGGGCTATTGGCACTATGATATTGGCAAATGGGGGGGAGATAGGCACTTCATATTGGCACACACATTAGGGGCAGGGGAGAGGATGGCACTATGATATTGGGATGGGGGAAGACAGAGGCACTTGATATTGGCACATTATAGGGGGCACTATGGGGAGAGGAGCACTATGGGGGCATCTGGTGCTATATGGCTGGCTACTGGCACATTATAGGGTGGGTTTATATGGCTGACTACTGCCACATTATAGGGGGTTATATGGCTGACTACTGGCACATTATAGGGGGTTATATGGCTGACTACTGGCACATTATAGGGGGTTATATGGCTGACTACTGGCACATTATAGGGGGTTATATGGCTGACTACTGGCACATTATAGGGGGTTATATGGCTGACTACTGGCACATTATAGGGGGGTTATATGGCTGACTACTGGCACATTATAGGGGGGGTTATATGGCTGACTACTGGCACATTATAGGGGGGTTATATGGCTGGCTACTGGCACATTATAGGGGGGCTGGGGGGGCTATATGGCTGACTACTGGCACATTATAGGGGGGCTATATGGCTGGCACATTATAGAGGGGGAGCGAAACGCGCGGGTAGGGGGGGGGCCCAATACAAAAATTTGCTGTGGGGCCCAGTCATTTCTAGCTACGCCCCTGCTTACGTGTTATGTTCGATTTATGCTGACATATCCGGTCACGTATTTTCTGAGTTGTTTCACCTATGTATACATTACCGCACGGACATTTGAGTAGATATACCCTGTGGAGTCGCATGTAAAGTAACCTCAAATGGGAAAGCTTTTACCAGATAATGGATGGTGTAAGTTAGACCCTTTCAACACGCTAGAGAATTGAAGGCAGTGTATACAAGGGAACGTACCTGTCTTTTGTTTATGTAGAAAAATCTGTCTGGCGGTAAATCTGGAGGGGCCTACGCCGGTCTTCACCAACAAGTACCTTAAGTTCTTTGGACGACGTGTACAAGGTAATATGGGATTTTTTAATCCCATAATCCCTTAATCCCATGCTTGGGGGCAGAGGAGTGCAGAGCTGCAGGATCTGGCCCTATGTCTCAAGTGAAAAATTATTGCAAAAATTATTTTGACAGTCCGAACACATAAAAAAGTTACAACTATTTGAACCACCACGTGCGCTAAATCACAAAAAAAGTGTTAGTTCAGGCCTGGTTATTAAAGTGTTAACCAATAAGCACTTTCTCCATTAGAAAGTGCTTACTGGTTTTTACATGGCGCCTGTAACTGGGGGGCAGGAGGTGGTAATAATTAATGAGCGGCAACCTCTGCAGTTTAGGAAAACGCTCATTTATGAATAGGAGGTAGGAAGGAAATGTTACCACGTTTCCTGTAAAAATGACTTTTAACACATTCCCGCAGCATGGCCCCTGAAACAGAGGATTCATACTTACCTTTTTCAGGCTGCCCTGGCCCCCTCTGCCTCCATCTTCTGGTTCCTGCACTTTTACACCTGTCAGCGCACGGCCATGGTCACATACACGGCTCCAGTCAATGACTGACCACAGCAGTGACACGCTGCTTGTGGCCACATCACCGCTGAAGCCAGTGACTGGTTGGAGAGGTACAAGTGACCATGGCCATCCACTGCCAAGTAAAAACAGCGTAGGGAGCAGGTAAGTATAAGGCCACTTTGCAGACGAGCATTTGTCACAGAGCGAGTCTGCAACGCAGCACCCGGCCTAAACTTCCAGCACTGCCGGGTCACATAGCATTATATTGATTTTACAATATTCTTAAGTAATTTATTTTTATGGTTATGTAATTATTTATTTTTTCACTTTTTCTTTTTCATGCATTTGGTGTTGGTCTTTGGTGTGAGGCAAGTTCCCCACCCCATGGATCATGTGATGCTGAAGTTCAGATTGAATGGTGCAACACATGATTAAAAGGAGGCGAACATTCACTTTTCTATATGTCATGAGTAAGGACCGAAACTATAGGGTC
>JAKVIS010005020.1:0-12793 GCA_033119425.1 Bufotes viridis
GTTTAGCCTGTCCAGGAAGAGCATTGAGTACCTGGGAGTCGGGACATGTTGTCACCCAGAATGAATGCAGCCCGTGAATTTCAAGGTCAAGGCGGTGAACACTGTCATGAAAGGTCAAGCTTTTCTTCAGCTTGGTGGGCTACTACATGAGGTTCATAAACAACTTTTCCAAAGTAACAGCACCACTATATGCTTTACTAATTGAAGGCAGGCCAGAGGTGACCAAGAGTAATATTTTGAAAAGGGCATCCCCGGAGCACAAAAGGTTGCTAACCTGTGCTTCAATCTTGGCTTATGTAGACTTCACCAAGCCATTTATTCTGTAAATGGATAAGAACCTAAAGTGAATGAGGCCAGTCCGGGCTCAGGTTCAGAATGGAAGAGAGAGTAGGACACTTAAGGATGTCAGTAGGACACTTAGGGATGGTGAGAAGAATCCCAGAAAGTGCAGCTTGTTAAAGCTAGAGCTATTGCTAGTTCTGCGGGTGGTCACTGAAAGA
The DNA here is from genome assembly GCA_033119425.1 of Bufotes viridis. Classification (NCBI taxonomy): domain Eukaryota; kingdom Metazoa; phylum Chordata; class Amphibia; order Anura; family Bufonidae; genus Bufotes; species Bufotes viridis. The sequence continues at coordinate 501 of JAKVIS010005020.1, forward strand.
TCTGTACAGTTCTTCATAGGAATACATTTCAAGCTGAGAACTGATAACAATCCCCTTGCGTATTTGGATACTTCACAGCTGGACATCCTAGATAATCACGTACTGACCACGTACTGATTGAGTGCTAACCAGGGTGCTGCAAAGAAAACTGCTTTGTCCCACAATCTACGTAATACAATCCACAAGAGGTTCCACTGATATTAGGAGGGACATATATAGGTCTCTAGATTATAGGTACATTGCCCAGGATGATTGGCTGCAGACTTTTTGTATTAACAGAGAACTTCATTTTATTTACTCAATACCACTTTGTTACTGGGTGTCACATCGTAGCATGTGGCAGGTTGAGAGGGTTCACCCATTTCTATCAACAGGTATGAAGGCAACTACTAGGAATGCAGTTACTTTGAAAGGAACTATAGACCTAAGTGCTTGGTGAGCGAAAGAGATGGAAGAGCAATTCCAACTGACCCTGCCCTTTGCGAGCATCCAGTGGCAGAATATTGGACAAAAAGGAAAGGGCTTTTTTCTGCCATACATAACGGAACAAAATGGAACTGTGATTTGTGCCCATAAAAATGTATTAGGATGGAGCAAAACTAAATGCCTCTAAAGGGTTTCGTTTTGAATTACATCCTTAAATTCCATTATATTCCATTATAACTATAGTTGAGCTGAACACCTGGATGTTCGGGTTCGAAGTTCAGGCAAACTTCCCGAAAATGTTCGGGTTCGGGATCGTAACCCAACCGAACTTCATCCCGAACCGGAACCCTTGAATTCAATCGGGACCCGAGCGTTTGGGCACTAAAAAGGCTGTAAAATAGTCCAGGAAAGGGCTAGAGAGGCTGCAAAAGGCAGCAAAATGTAGGTAAATGCCCGGATAGGGAAATGAATAAAAATAAAATAAAATAAATAAAAATTAACCAATATCAATTGGAGAGAGGTCCCATAGCAGAGAATCAGGCTTCAAGTCACCCACCAATGGAGAAGGTTACTTTCTGTTATTTCAGCCCCAGCACCCAGACAGGGGAGAGAGGTCCCATAGCATAATATCAGGCTTCATATCACCCACCACTGGAGAAGGCCACTTTAAGTTATTTAGGCCCCAGACAGAGGAGAGTAGTCCCACAGCAAGGAATAAGGCGTCATATCACCCACTACTGGAGAAGGCCACTTTCAGTTATTTAGGCCCCAGCACCCAGACAGAGGAGAGAGGTCCCACAGCAAGGAATAAGGCGTCATATCACCCACCACTGGAGAAGGCCACTTTCAGTTATTTAGGCCCCAGACTGAGGAGAGCTCCATGCAACTTTGGGTTGCACCGCAAGATCATGGTAAAGTTAAAAAATGAGGATTCAATAAAGAAGTGCCCCGGAGTACAAGAATACATGGTTGAGGGGGAGGCAGTTATAAATGTCTATTCTGCACAAGGGAGGGACAGGTCCTGTGGGATCCATGCCTGGTTCATTTTTATGAACGTTAGCTTGTCCACGTTGGCTGTGGACAGGCGGCTGCGTTTGTCAGTAATGACACCCCCTGCTGTGCTGAATACTCGTTCAGACAAAACGCTGGCCGCCGGGCAGGCCAGAACCTCCAAGGCATAAAATGCTAACTCTGGCCACGTGGACAATTTGGAGACCCAGAAGTTGAATGGGGCCGAACCATCAGTACGTGGAGGGGTGTGCAGACGTACTGTTCAACCATGTTAGTGAAATGCTGCCTCCTGCTAACACGTTCAGTATTAGGTGGTGGTGCAGTTAGCTGTGGCGTGGAGACAAAACTTTTCCACATTTCTGCCCTGCTAACCCTGCCCTCAGAGGAGCTGGCTGTGACACAGCTGCGTTGGTGACCTCTTGCTCCTCCTCTGCCTTCGCCTTGGGCTTCCACCTGTTCCCCTGTGACATTAGAGAATGCTCTCAGGAGTCTACCAGCGTGCCCTTGTACTCGCGCATCTTCCTATCACGCTCCAGTGCAGGAAGTAAGATGGGCACATTGTCGTTGTACCAGGGATCCAGCAGGGTGGCAACCCAGTAGTCCGCACACGTTAAAATGTGGGAAACTCTGCTGTCGTTGCGCAGGCACTGCAGCATGTAGTCGCTCATGTGTGCCACGCTCCCCAGAGGTAAGGACAAGCTGTCCTCTGTGGGAGGCGTATCGTCATTGTCCTCCGTATCCCCCCAGCCACACATCAGTGATGGGCCTGAGCTGTGTCGGGTACCACCCCGCTGTGAACCTGCTTCATCCTCATCCTCCTCCACCTCCTCCTCATCCTCCTCGTCCTCCAGTAGTGGGCCTTGGCTGGCCACATTTGTACCTGGCCTCTGCTGTTGCAAAAAACCTCCCTCGGAGCCACTTCTAACAGACTGGCCTGAAAGTGCTAAAAATGACCCCTCCTCCTCCTCCTCCTAGGCCAGCTCCTCTTCCATCATCGCCATAAGCGTTTTCTCAAGGAGACATAGAAGTGGTATTGTAATGCTGATAACGGTGTCATCGCCACTGGCCATGTTGGTGGAGTACTCGAAACAGCGCAACAGGGCACACAGGTCTCGCATAGAGGCCCAATCATTGGTGGTGAAGTGGTGCTGTTCCGCAGTGCGACTGACGCGTGTGTGCTGCAGCTGAAACTCCACTATGGCCTGCTGCTGCTCGCACAGTCTCTCCAGCATGTGCAAGGTGGAGTTCCACCTGGTTGGCACGTCGCATATGAGGCGGTGAGCGGGAAGGCCGAAGTTCCGCTGTAGTGCAGACAGGCGAGCAGCGGCAGGATGTGAACACCGGAAGCGCGCACAGACGGCCCGCACTTTATGCAGAAGCTCTGACATGTTGGGGTAGTTGTGAATGAACTTCTGCACCACCAAATTCAGCACATGCGCCAGGCAAGGGATGTGCGTCAAACCGGCTAGTCCCAGAGCTGCGACGAGATTTCGCCCATTATCGCACACCACCAGACCAGGCTTGAGGCCCACCGGCAGAAACCACTGGTCGGTCTGTGGTTCAATACCCCGCCACAACTCCTGCGCGGTGTGGGGCCTGTCCCCCAAACATATGAGTTTCAGAATGGCCTGCTGACGTTTCCCCCGGGTTGTGCTGAAGTTGGTGGTGAAGTGGTGTGTGGCTGACTGGATGAGCTGGTGGAAGCAGAGGAGGAGGAAGCTGAGTAGGAGGAGGAGGCTACAGGAGGCAAAGAATGATGCCCTGCGATCCTTGGTGGCGGAAGGACGTGCGCCAAGGAACTCTCCGCCTGGGGCCCAGCCGCCACTACATTTACCCAGTGTGCAGTTAGGGAGATATAGCGTCCCAGGCCGTGCTTACTGGTCCACGTATCTGTGGTTAGTTGGACCTTGCCACAGATGGCGTTGCGCAGTGCACACTTGATTTTACCGGATACTTGGTTGTGCAGGGAAGGCACGGCTGTCTTGGAGAAGTAGTGGCGGCTGAAAACAACATACTGTGGGACAGCCATGGCCATCAGCTGTTTGAAGCTGTCCTTGTCCACCAGCCTAAATGACAGCATTTTAAATGCCAGTAGTTTAGAAATGCTGGCATTCAGGGCCAGGGCTCGAGGGTGGCTAGGTGGGAATTTACGCTTTCTCTGAGAGATGGAGAGCTGAACGCTGCCGTGTGACATGGTGGAGATGCTTGGTGACGCAGGTGGTGGTGTCGGTGGCACAGCCTCTGTTTGGTGGGCGGCAGGTGCCAACATTCCTCCCGAGGCGGAGGAAGAGGCCGAGGCAGAAGCAGAAGAGGGAGCAGGGGGAGCCTGAGTGAGTTCCTTGTTTTTAAGGTGTTTACTCCACTGCAGTTCATGCTTTTCATGTAGATGCCTGGTCATGCAGGTTGTGCTAAGGTTCAGAACGTTAATGCCTCGCTTCAGGCTCTGATGGCACAGTGTGCAAACCACTCGGGTCTTGTCGTCAGCACATTGTTTAAAGAAGTGCCATGCCAGGGAACTCCTTGAAGCTGCCTTTGGGCTGCTCGGTCCCTGGTGGCGGTGGTCAGTAGCAGACGAACTCTCTTGGCGGCGGCTGTTCTGCTTTTGCCCCCTGCTTCCTCTTTTGCTACGCTGTTGGCTTGGTCTCAAAACTGCCTCTTCCTCTAAACTTTGAAAGTCTGTGGCACGACCTTCATTCCATGTGGGGTCTAGGACCTCATCGTCCCCTGCATCGTCTTCCACACAGTCTTCCTCCCTGACCTCCTGTTTGGTCTGCACACTGCAAAAAGACACAGCAGTTGGCACCTGTGTTTCGTCATCATCAGAGACGTGCGGACTCCGATGAGGTGGTATTCCCATGTACTCATCATTAGGAAACATAAGTGGTTGTGCATCAGTGCATTCTATGTCTTCCACCACTGGGGAAGGGCTAGGTGGATTCCCTTGTGAAACCCTGCCAGCAGAGTCTTCAAACAGCATAAGAGACTGCTGCATAACTTGAGGCTCAGACAATTTCCCTGATATGCATGGGGGTGATGTGACAGACTGATGGGCTTGGTTTTCAGGTGCTACCTGTGCGCTTTCTGCAGAAGACTGGGTGTGAGATAATGTTGTGAACGTGCTGGATCCACTGTCGGCCACCCAATTGACTAGCGCCTCTACCTGCTCAGGCCTTACCATCCTTAGAACGGCATTGGGCCCCACCAAATATCGCTGTAAATTCTGGCGGGTACTGGAACCTGAGGTAGTTGGTTTACTAGGACGTGTGGCTGTGGCAGAATAGCCATGTCCTCTCCCAGCACCAGAGGGTCCACTAACACCACCACGACCGCGTCCCTTACTAGATGTTTTCCTCATTGTTACCGTTCACCAAGCACCACAATAAGAAAAAAAAAATTTGGCCCAATGTATTGATTTCAAATTCAGGCCTTTTTTTTTACAGGCACCTAACACTATCTGCCTATTTATATATGTACTGTATTACACTAATCCAGGCACAGCAGTAACCACTGATTTAGGGGAATATCAATTGTAGGCCTAGTATTTAGGCCCTGGATGAAAGGTATCCTTTTATGCACAGATTTACACTTGGAGATGCACAGTAGCGTGTAAAAAATATGTAGGGTTATGCCTTCAGCAATTGTATTTTAACACTTTGTGTAATATACCCTTTAACGGACAGAAATACAATGTGAGATGCACGGTAGCGTGTGAAGTTATTGAGGATGACCCTCTCACCACTTGTATATACACCTTGAGTGTAATATACCCTTTTACGGACAGATTAACACTTGCCCTGCAACAGCTGGAACACCAGATTCAGGATATTGCTATATTGGCAAGTGAATTTAACCCCAGAACAAAATCTATCCTTTGACGGATACTATTAAACTTGTCCAGTCACAGCTGGTACACCAGATTCAGGGTATTGCTATTTTGGCAATTAAATTTCACCCCAGAAAGACAGATTTAAACGAAGCCTGCAACAGCTGGAACAACAGTTTTACTGTATTTCTATTTTTGCAACTGAATTTCACCGCAGAAAATAATATATCCTTTGCCGGACACTATTAAACTTGGCCAGCCACAGCTGAAACCACTCATTTATGGTATTGCTATTTTGACAATTGAATTTCACCCCAGAACAAAATATATCCTATGCCGGACACTATTAAAATTGGGCAGCCACAGCTGAAACCACTGATTTATGGTATTGCTATTTTGGCAATTGAATTTCACCCCAGAACAAAATATATCCTTTGCTGGACACTATTATACTTTGCCAGCCAGTGCTGGGACACCAGATTTAGGGGACTGCTATTTTGGCAATTGAACTTTACCACAGAAAATAATCTATCCTTTGCCAGACAGCAGACAGTATTAGACTTGGCTAGCCACAGCTGAAACACCAGATTTAGGGGATTGCTATTTTGGCAATTGAACTTAACCCCCACCATAAGTCACAAAATGGCCGCCGATCACCCCAGAAAAAAGTGACAGAAAAACGCTCTGTGCAGCCTAAAAACCAGTGAGCAATTAACTAGCAGAAGTTGAATCATTCACAGCTGTAGATCGATCACTTCATTAGGTGCTAATGCTGACTTTTCCCTGCCTAATCTCGCCCTCACAGAAGCTGCGTTCTCTTCCTACACTAATTGAACAAGATGTCCTAGCAAACGTGTAATTCCAGACTTTACTTCTTTATTTTCATATATCAAGATTACAATCCAGTGTCTCCCAGACGCGTTTCGGCAATTAAGCCTTCATCAACAGGTCATGGGAAATCAGTACATACAAAGTTTAAATAGACAGGTAATTAGCATGACGTCAGACGCCGGCCCGTGTCAGCAAATACAAACAACCAATGAAACAACAGGTACACAATCCAATGGAGAATCAGGTCAATAAAGCACGTTACCATGGTAGTTTTCAATGGGCAGAAGATGTCTAAAACAAAACAAAAATCCAATCATTAGAATATCACATCTGAATATCTTATAGGCGTGCTATTTCATATTCGCGGTTTAAACCGCGCGGTTCCAGTGTATCTAATGTATGTATCCAAAAGGCTTCCCTCCGTAATAGAAGCCTTTTGATATCACCCCCTCTCCTAGGTAATTTCACCTGTTCCAAAATCTGGAACTTGAGCTGTGCAATACTATGCTTAAACTTATCAAAATGATAGGGGAGCGGTAGCAGCAGATTTTTAGTTCTTATGGTGGACTTATGTTTGCACACCCTGTCCCTAATTGTTTGCATAGTCTCACCAATATATAGCAAGCCACAAGGGCATTTTATCAAATATACTACATTGGTGGACTCACAGGTAAAAAAGCCAGTTATATTAAAGGCTCTGCCCGTATGTGGATGAAATACCTGTGAGCCCTTAATAATGTGTGAGCATTGCAAACAATGTAGGCACGGGTATGTGCCCATTTTTAGACTGGAGAGTCGTGTCTGTCTGAGCAGTGTTTTTTCACTGCCCAGATCTGCACGTACTAGTTGGTCCCTATAATTAGAGTTCTTTTTGTTACATATGAGGGGTGGATTTTTAAATTCCTCAATAAAGGGATATGCTTTTCCCAAAAGATGCCAGTGCTTCCGGATTATGTTATCGAAGCCAGTATTATATGGATAAAACTTATGAATAAATGCTACCCTCTGGATATCCTTCTGTTTAGATAATGAGGATCCTAAATGTACACTCAAATCTGATTTCACTTCATTTAATACTGAATCCGGATAGCCCCTCTCTCGAAATCTAGCAGTCATTTCGTCCATTCTAAAGGTCAATTTTGTTGAATTAGTAACAATACGTTGTACTCGTTGGAATTGAGATTTCGGTATAGCCTTTTTTAAGGACATTGGATGAGCACTAGAAAAGAAGAGGGTGCTATTCCTATCAGTTCCTTTGCGGTATAGATCAGTGGACAGAAAACCTTCCTCATCCTTGATGACCTCAGTGTCTAAAAAATTCACAGTGTCCCTACTACAGGACATTGTGAATTTCAGACCTTCACACACAGAATTCAGGCCATTAAAAGGCCTCTCCCTACACTAATCAGAGCAGTGTGACGTGAGGCGATACGTGACTCCAGCTTAAATAGAGGCTGGGTCACATGCTGCACTTGGCCAATCACAGCCATGCCATTAGAAGGCATTGCTGTGATGGCTTCTTAGGGCAAGAAGTAAAACCCTAGCTGATTGGCTGCTGTGCAGCCCTTCAGAAAGCGGGAAGAAATCGCCGAACAACGGACCCGAACCCGAACTTTTTTGAAAATGTTCGGGTCCGGGTCCATGTCCCGAACACCCCAAAATTCGGTACGAACCCGAACTATGCTCGAACTGTTCGCTCAACACTAATTATAACCCTGTTATAATGGAACAATATAATGGAATTGCGAACGCATATGTGAACCCACCCTTAGAGAGTCTTAGTGTAGCCAATCTACAGACAAGACTTAGATGTATGAGTTCCTGTTAAGTAGACCCAAAGACTAGCCAGGAAACACCATTACCGAGACTGAAAAGCTGCCAGAGAACAACTTAAAGGTGTTTTCTGAGTATGATTTAAAATGGCCAGAATGTCCTAGAATATGAGCAGGGCTGCCTGGTTGCCTTCACTTGTAGAACTGCCTTGGGGGGCAAAGGGGGAAAGCTTTACTATACACTACACTCTGGGACTTACATATACCACACATTAGTGTGCTTTCCTGTCAGGCTACTCAGGCATGATGGTATATTGTAGGCAGAGTTACATCATTATCAACTATTGTAGAACAGTGTAGTGTGTAGTGAGGCTCCAACCCCTCAACCCCCTAGGCATCTCTACTCATTCAGTCCTGCTCACATTCTAGAATAGGCTGCTTGCGGCCATTTTTATATTATTCCCCTTTAATTGAGAGACTACCCCTGAGGGAAAGAGAACAAACATGTGTAAAAGGTTGAGAACCATTTAGACCATGCATTGGATTCAGACAGTAATATACAGCTTGCTAATTTATGGAATTAAGACTTTGCTGCTTGTGGAAGAAGTTAATTGTCTTTGGAACCTACCAAACTTTGAGATGGACTGGCTATCCGAATCTAAGATTTGCACTCCTCAGAGTGAGAATTGCAACCAAACAGGCCTGGTCATTGACTCCATTAACCTTTCACTGATCCTGCACCTGCCCTCCTGCCTTGCACTCTGACAACTGCTCACCATCAAAGGCACCCCAACTAATACCAGGCGAGAGTCCCCAAGGGAAGAAAGGGTGCACCCTCCACTCACTGCAAAGCCCAAGAGAGTGTTGGAGTGAGAACAGCCACTCTGAATACCAACCACTCCCATCAGTGCCACAACTACTACTCCCCTCATCCAGGCTCTCCTCCCTGCGGGCTTTCTGCATAGAGGAGAGAATTTGGCTCCCATAGACAGCAACGTTGTAGGCGTTTGTGTCAAACTTAAAGTTATAGGATAGTAAAAATTCTATAATCATAATAAATTGTTAAGATTTTGGCTGTAGTAGGAATATTTATTTAAATTTTAATGAAACAACTTGTAAGACAGTTGACATGAAGTGCACCCCCACACACAAGAAAATAATAGAGCTTGAATTCTGTTTTGTTGCTATGGTTACTGTTGACCCTGTTATGGTGACAACCCATTTTGAACTGTTTAACTATTATGTACTGGTTGCTGAATTTACATACTGCAGGGCATGCCTGTATGCACCTGAAATACGATAATCGCTGTGACCTTTCCTTGACAAATGAAAGAAGATGCACATTGGGGTCTGTTGTGTCAGGCTAAGGTTTGCATTAGGCACTGTATTCATACTTTATAACTCTATGTTGAAGCATTAACAATTATTTTAAATATACTGATCATTGTTAATACTTATTGGCATTGACTACCATTTATCCCAGTGCTGTTTTGCGCTGCTTTTTAACAATTTTAATTAAAGATTCGCAAAGTTTAGAAAAATTTGATTTGGCAAGTTCAGCGAAGTTTGTCAAGAAATTCGATTTGTTCTGAATTAATTTGTCACGAATTGCTATAAATCAGGTATCCCCAGGCCACTCTGCCTTAGGGTACGGCCACATGGAGCAGCTGTGCAGCGGACAGGTTGCGGCAATGTTGCGGATGAAGAACTGCACAGCCAATTAGCCTGCAGCTGCTTTTCATTTAAAGTAGTAGTAGGTCACATGACACAGGTGAGAAGCAGAAGGGAGGTATAACTCACAAATACAGCCACTGGCAAGAAAATTACATTCACTACAGATTACATCAAGTACCTTTCTAACAGGTCAGAGAATACATTTTTTGGCAGGAGTTCTTCTTTAATAATGAACACTGTACTGTACTGTATAGTCGGTCTTCATTGTTAATGGCCACGCGGCACCTTTAGGCCTCTATTACACGGGCTTCACGTTTGACTCCCGGATAGGATGCGGGTGTGTTGCGGGAATATGCGCGATTTTCTGCGCGCGTGTGCAAGCGCTTGTAATCGCCGTTGCCGCGTGTGAAAATTGCCATGTTTGTACCCAGATCCGAAGCCAGACTTCATCACTGAAGTCCGGTTTCGGTAGAGGTATTCTGGAGAATTTATTATTTTCCTTATAACATGGGTTATAAGGGGAAATAATAGCATTAATAATAAAGAATGCTGTGTAAAATGAGGATTAAGGGGTTAAAAATAAAAAAAATTAACTTACCTTAGCCACTTGATCGCGTAGTTGGCGATCTGTCTTCTCTCTTCAAGCTTCAGTTACCAGCTAAAGGACCTGTGATGATGTCACATCACATGGTCCAATCACATGGTCCAATCACATGGTCCAATCACATGGTCCATCACGGAATGAATGGCTTCATATTGCTTATCTCTACTTCCAACCTTTCTCCTTCAAATTTATAATTGCATCCAGTGCATGCTTGGCTTGAAATTGGACAATTTCCAGCAGCCTGGGACCAATCTGATGATCAAAATTTTTGCTGAGTACAGTACTGTCACGACCGCTATCCCAGCAGCAGTCGTGTCGCACCAGACGGAGGGGAAGGGGGACCCTTATTTACGGATGTGAAATAGAACGGCCACCCCTGACTAACCCTAAGCTGGCACCTGTCTGCCCTGATACCCTAGATGGGGTGTGAACCCGTACGGCGAGCAGGATGCCTAAACCCTCAGTCACCCTAAGAAGACTAGACTGGGGAAAGGCAGATGAGAGCACTAGTCACCATCACTCATGTCTAGGAGAACAACAGGGGAAGACAGCAACAAACAAACAATCTCCAGCAGAGATAGACTTATCCAGTCACGAGCAGAGAAGATGATCCCAATAACGACAGTCCACGCCAGAACAAGAGCTCCACAGCAATACCGTCAAACGATCTCCTTCAAAGGTCAGAATAGCACTGGAAGTAAGGACTATATCTGGCAATGACTGCAAGTGAAACTGGAAACTAATATAGTAGCTGGGAGTGGCAGACAGGACTCACCTGAGAAGGATGCCTACAAACTCCCAGTCAGGACAAAAAGGTTCACAAGGCAAAACCCGGATGACATACCCTGAACCACGGAGCAAACTCACAAGCTATCGCGGTAGCAAGTCGCTGCGACCTTCTCCTCCCAGACCTGTCTGGATCAGTCACAGTCGTGACAGTACCCCCCTTTCTACGAGAGGCCACCGACCTCAAGACCAGGCCTCTCCGGATGGGACCTATGAAAAGCCTCGAATGAGTCTGTCCGCCTTTATCTCTGATGCTGGCACCCACATTCTCTCTTTCGAACCATAACCTCTCCAGTGCACCAGGTACTGAAGAGAGCGGTGAACATATCGTGAATCAACAATCTTTTCTACCTGAAACTCAAGACTGCCATCAACAACCACCGGTGGGCGGTAGTGGCAATGGTTCAGGAGGTTCTACATATCTCTTAAGCAGAGATCTGTGGAAGACATTATGGATCCTTAGAGTCTGAGGTAGCTCAGGCGAAAAGCCATTGGGTTAATGATCTTAATTACCTATAATGACCAATAAATCTCGGACCCTAATTTCCACGAGGGAACCTTCAACTTGATATTTCTGGTAGACAACCACACCAAGTCATTCACCCCAGGTCCGGACCTTCAGAGCGCTTCTTATCAGCCACACGTTTGTATCTACCACCAATTCTCTTCAAACTTTCTTGCACACTCTGCCACACTGATGAAAGTGAAGAGCGCAATTGTTCCTCCTCGAGAATCCCAGGCGGGCCCCTCACTAAACGCAGACAAAACTGAGGATGGAAACTCGACACGCGCCAAAAATGGTGACTTATCGGTGGATTTCCTGACGGCCGACTATTAATGGCAAACTACGGCTAGCTTGGTAAATAAGATGACCATTCTTCCTGATTTTCGGAAACAAAGCATCTCAAATATGTCTCTAGGTTTTGATTGGTACGTTCAGTCTGACCAGGATCAGGACTGTGGATGGTACGATGAGAAAACGATAGATGAACCCCTAAACGTGAACAAAAGCTTTCCCAAAATTTTTAGAAACAAATTGGGACACCACAATCCGAAACAATATCGGAAGGGACCCCGTGAAGCTTCTCTGATGTGGTCACATAAAGCCACAGGCCAGTGTGTTAGCATTGGTGCTGTTTAATGAATCTGGCATCAACAACTACAAGAATAACAGTCTTCCCGCTGATACTGGTAGATCTGTAATGAAATCCGATTGATAGGTAAGGCCCTGTTGGGGATAGCCAGAGGTGAAAATACGCCCTGCCGGACGAGTATGATCCACCTTGCGGAACGAGCACAGGTAGCACATGCAGACACAAAATTCAAAAGCACCTCCTGCGCCACTTAGGCCACCAGAACCGACCAA
>JAKVIS010005021.1:0-12753 GCA_033119425.1 Bufotes viridis
ACCATCTAATTATCCAGAAAGATGCATAATCCAGCACAAAACTTGCAATATTATGTGACATTTAACAGGTGTAAGAGCAGAAGACTGAATAAAGAATTGAGGTGGAAACTTCTTCCCAGATTTTGTGCTTTCTTCTCTAACCTAGGACTGTCTGATAACCCAGAATATCTCAAGCCCAATTGCTGGATTAGAGGAATTTACTATATATTATAATACAGATGAGCCTAATACTTTGTCCAGTTTGAGGTTCTTCGCTATGTGAATTGGTTTGTAATTGACAGTTTATTAGGATGATTCATTCATTATTGCCCAGGATGCTGCCTTTTATGGTGTATTTACACGGAACTTTTAGGACCGCATGGTAAAACCACATTAAAAAACACTGCAAAACCTAAGCCACTCCTGTATTGTCTTGGCTGTGTGCTTAGTCTTGGAAGGTAAACCTTCGGCCCAGAGCACTCTGGATAAGGTTTTTATTCAAGGGAACCTGTCACCATGAAAATGCAGAATAATCTGCAGACAGCATGGTGTAGAGCTCTAGATGCAGAGCAGCATGATGTATAGTTTTGTAGGAAAAGCTTCATTAAAGCTTGTAATTTATACATTTAAATTCTTGCTCATTCTGGGCTTTGAAGTTAGGAAGGTGGTCCTACTCATGATTGACAGCTCTCTCTGTATGCACAGTCATAGATGGAAGGCTGTCAGTCAGTAATAGGACCTCCTCTGACTTCAAGCCCAGAATAAGCACAGATATAAATGAAAAATTACAAGTTATACTGAATATTCACATATTAACCACCTCAGCCCCCCTAGCTTAAACCCCCTTAATGACCAGGCCACTTTTTACAATTCTGCACTACACTACTTTCACCGTTTATTGCTCCGTCATACAACTTACCACCCAAATGAATTTTACCTCCTTTTCTTCTCACTAATAGAGCTTTCATTTGGTGGTATTTCATTCTTGCTGACATTTTTACTTTTTTTGCCATTAATACAAATTTAACGACATTTTTGCAAAAAAATTACATTTTTCACTTTCTGTTGTAAAATTTTTCAAAAAAAACTACATTTCTATATAAATTTTCTCTAAATTTATTGTTCTACATGTCTTTGATAAAAAAAAGTCCAATAAGTGTATATTTATTGGTTTGGGTAAAAGTTATAGCGTTTACAAACTATGGTGCAAAAAGTGAATTTCGCATTTTGAAGCAGCTCTGACTTTCTGAGCGCCTGTCATGTTTCTTCAGGTGCTAGAATGTCAGGAAAGTATAAATACCCCCCAAATGACACCATTTTAGAAATAAGACACCCCAAAGTATTCACGGAGGGGCATGGTGAGTTCATGTATCATTTCATTTTTTTTCACAAGTTAGCGGAAAATGACACTTTCTGAGAAAAAAAAATAAAAAGTTTCAATTTCTGCTAACTTCTGGCAAAAAAAAAATAAAATCTAAGACGGACTCACTATGCCCCTCAGTGAATACCTTGGGGTGTCTACTTTCTGAAATGGGGTCATTTGTGGGGTGTGTTTACTGTTCTGGCATTTTGGGCGGGGCTAAATTGTGAGCCGCCATGTAAAACCTAAAGGTACTCGTTGGAATTTGGGCCCCTTTGCGCACCCAGGCTGCAAAACAGTGTCACTCATGTGGTATCGCCATACTCAGGAGAAGTAGGGCAATGTGTTTTGGGGTGTATTTTTACATATACCCATGCTGCGTGTAAGAAATATCGCTGTAAACGACAACTTTTACATTTTTTTATTCAAAGTTGTCAATTTACAGAGATATTTCTCTCACCCAGCATGGGTATATGTAAAAATACACCCCAAAACACATTGCCCTACTTCTCCTGAGTACGACGATACCACATGAGTGATACTTTTTTGCAGCCAAGATGCGCAAAGGGGCCCAAATTCCAATGAGTACCTTTTAGCATTTTTACGCATTTTTCTTCTCACGCTTTAGGGCCCATAAAATACCAGAGCAGTATAAATAACCCACGGGTATTCCATGAGGGGCATGGCGAGTTCATAGAAGATTTTTTTTTTGGCACAAGTTAGTGGAAATTGATTTTTTATAGTTTTTTCTCACAAAGTCTCCGTTTCCGCTAACTTTTGACAAAAAGTTAAATTTTCATGGACTCATTATGCCCTCAGCGAATACCTCTGGGGTGTCTTCTTCCAAAATGGGGTCACATGTGGGGTATTTATACTGCCCTGGCATTTTAGGGGCCCTAAAGCGTGAGAAGAAAATGCGTAAAAATGCCCTCTCTAAAGGGTACTCATTAGAATTTGGGCCTTTGCGCATCTTGGCTGCAAAAAGTATCACTCATGTGGTATCGCCGTACTCAGGAGAAGTAGGGCAATGTGTTTTGGGGTGTATTTTACATATACCATGCTGGGTGAGAAATATCTCTGTAAATTGACAACTTTGAATAAAAAAATGTAAAAAGTTATCGTTTACAGCGATATTTCACACACAGTATGGGTATATGTAAAATACACCCAAAACACATTGCCCTACTTCTCCTGAGTACATGCCACACGTGTGACACTTTTTGCAGCCAAGATGCTGCAAAGGCCCTAAACCAATGAGTACCTTTAGGATTTCACAGGCCATTTTTACGCATTTGGATTCTCACGCTTTAGGGCCCCTAAAATGCCAGGGCAGTATAAATACCCACTTGTGACCCCATTGTGGAAAGAAGACACCCCAAGGTATTCTGTGAGGGCATGGCGAGTTCACAGAAAAAAAATTGGGCACAAGTTAGCGGAAATTGATTTTTTTCTTTTTTTTACAGTCTCATATTCCACTAACTTGTGACAAAAAAATAAAATTTTGCATGAACTCGCCATACCCCTCACGGAATACCTTGGGGTGTCTTCTTTCTAAAAATGGGGTCACATGTGAGGTTTTGTACTGCCCTGGCATTTGAGGGTCTCCGCAATCATTACATGTATGGCCAGCATTAGGAGTATCTGCGATTCTCCTTATATTGAGCATACGGGTAATGAGATTTTTTTCCGTTCAGCCTCTGCGCTGAAAAAAAAAATAAATGACGGCACAGACTTTTTCATTCGCATCGATCAATGTGGATGAAAAATCTCTGCCAAAATCAGTGACTGCGGTGCGGTGGGCTGGGCGCTAGCTACCTAACAAGTAGCTAACTAACTGGCGGTGATAGGGGACCCTTATGCCCCATTCACACGTCCGAAATTCTGTTTGCGGAACGGAATTGTGGACCCATTCATTTCTATGGGGACAGACTTTGTCCCGCTCGGATCCGGAATTACGGATCCGCTTCCGAGTCTGCACTTCCGTTCCGCAAAAATATAGAACATGTCCTATTCTTGTCCGCAATGCGGACAAGAAAGCATTTTCTATATAGTTCTGGCAATGTGCAGATCTGCAAAATGCGGAAAGCACATTGCCGGTGTCCGTGTTTTGAGGATCCGCGGATCCGATCCACGGATCCGCAAAACACATATGGACGTCTGAATGGAGCCTTACAAGGGGTGTGATCAATGACAGGGGGTGATCAGGGGGTCTAGATGGGGTGATCAAGGGGTTAATAGGTGAGGGGGTGGGGGGGTTAGTGTAGTGTTTGGTGCACCTTTACAGTAGTTACCTGGTCCTCTGGTGGTCGATCCCAGCAAATGGGACCACCAGAGGACCAGGTAGCAGCTATATCAGACGCTGTTCACAAAACAGCGTCTGATATAGCTGTTTGATGCGTTTAAACCGCATCTACAGCCTGCCAGCGATGGATCATCGCTGGCAGGCTGTAGCTCAACTGCTGAGACGAGCTTCACTGTGAACACGCGCGCGTTCACAGGAAGTCACGGCTCTCGCAAGATGACGCACCGATGCGTCATCTCAGAGCTACAGGACCGCCCGCAGGATGCATCCCTTCGTTAGGCGGTCCTGTAGCGGTTAAAGATGATATATCGGTCTGCTCAACTCCTCCTACTCTATAACATGCTGCCTTCAGCTCAGACACCATGTTCTACGTGACAAGTTCCTTTTTAGAAGATCTCTGTATTTTGCTCCATTCAGCTTTCCCTGAACCCTTGTCCTTGTCCCAGCAGCTTAAAAACACCCCCACAGCATGATGCTGCCACCACCATGCTTCACTGTAGGGATGGTACTGGACAGGTGATGAGCAGTGCCTCCTTTCCTCCAGACATGACATGTAGAATTGAGGCTAAAATAGCTCAATCTTGGTTTCATCAGACCAGAGAATCCTGTTTCTTACAGTCTTAGAGTCCTTTAGGTGCTTTTTTTGGCAAACGTCAGGTGGACTTTTATGTATCTTTCACTAGGCTAGCCTTGTTTCTGGCCACTCTGCCATACAGTTCAGATTGGTGTAGTAGTACAGTGATGGCTAACTTTCTAGAAGTTTCTCCCATCTGCACACAGGATCTTTGGAGCTGATCCAGAGTGACAATTAGGTTCTTGGTCACCTCTCTTATAAAGACTCTCCTCCCCCATTATTTAGATTGGTGGGGTGGCCAGCTCTAGGAAGAGTCCCTTCGTTCCAAACTTCTCCCCCCCCCCCCCACTCTTCTCCAGATCTGTGCCTCTACACAATCCTGTCTCAGAGTTCTACAGGCAGTTATTTCCTTCACTGCTAGACAGTAGACAGAAAAAAATCCAAATGGGTGGAATTGGAAAAAAAAAAGGCAATTCTTCCATAGGGTTTTGTTTTTATGGCGTTTTCCTGTGCCTTTATTTTTTAGGTCAGTAAGATTACAGTGATAACATTTTTATTGTTTTTCTTGTGTTTTAATGTTTAAGAAATTACTTTAAAATCTTTTTTGCTATTTGCATCCCCATATTTTAAACCTCATAACTTTTTTATATTTATTTCTACGGAGATGTTCGAGAGTTCATATTTTGCAAGGCAATCTGTAGTTCTTAATGATACAATTTTGGAGCATGTATGACCTCTTGATCACTTTTTATTAAACCTTCCTTATAGGTGAATCAATGAAAAAAGGCCAAGTTCATCATATGAGATAAATACAATTATATTTTAATAGTATGGGCATTTTGTTTTGTGATGGTGGAAATTATCTTTATTTTTCATTGTTTGTTTATTATGGGGGAAGGCAGATGATGAGAATTTTTATATATTTGTTTTAAACTTCTTATTGTTTTACTTGTCCCATAGATTGTCCCATAGATTGCACATCCCATAAACTGCAAGAATTTACCAGACTGAGGGATTCTTATTATGTTGTTATGGGATGGAATTGGAAAAAAAGACAATACTTCCCTAATTTTCTGAGTTTCATTTTTATGGTTTTCCCTGTGCAGTAAAACTAACCTGTTACCTTCATTCTTTGGGTCAGTACGATTACAGCAATACTACTTTTATAAACCATCAAAAAGTGTGGTGATAAGAAAGCAGGATGTGCTCATACCCATATGCAGTTGTGCATTTCTGTAGGGGAGCACATCCTGCACCTGTAGTCCGTTGCTAATGGCAATCACCAGCAAAAAATGCATACAATGGATGATGCCAGCAACGGACTACAAGTACCACAATGGACATCCTACATAAGATGAAATTTATGTGGATGTGGCAAGAATTCAAAACAAACACAGAACCAGAGATAGGTGCACACTGCCGTGACACTAAACCCTCACACTGATGTTAAAAATTGAGAGTTAGTTCGACATATCCTACTAGGAGGACGTGTCTTAAGCCTCGGGCACCAGCGTCAAGGTCTCTCAAGTAGCCAGTGGGCCCTAACACTCACCTACCTGCGCCATATGGGCGATATCAGGGGCCAGTGGGCAATTACAGGAGCATTAGGACGACTCACAAACATCTCCTCTGTTACCTCCAGCATGTGGCCATGCTTGCAATGGGAGGTGGGAGGTGTCTATGAGCCCTACCCAAGACTGACTGATATAGCCCAAGACCAAGCAGGTGCACCCAAATGTGACCTGAAGATGAAAAGCAGGCACATTTAAATTGGAGTTTTATACACCTCCATACATATATATATAAACCATCAAAAAGTGTGGTGATAAGAAAGCAGGATGTGCTCATACCCATATGCAGTTGTGCATTTCTGTAGGGAGCACATCCTGCACCTGTAGTCCGTTGCTAATGGCAATCACCAGCAAAAATGCATACAATGGATGATGCCAGCAACGGACTACAAGTACCACAATGGACATCCTACATAAGATGAAATTTATGTGGATGTGGCAAGAATTCAAAACAAACACAGAACCAGAGATAGGTGCACACTGCCGTGACACTAAACCCTCACACTGATGTTAAAAATTGAGAGTTAGTTCGACATATCCTACTAGGAGGACGTGTCTTAAGCCTCGGGCACCAGCGTCAAGGTCTCTCAAGTAGCCCGTGGGCCCTAACACTCACCTACCTGCGCCATATGGGCGATATCAGGGGCCAGTGGGCAATTACAGGAGCATTAGGACGACTCACAAACATCTCCTCTGTTACCTCCAGCATGTGGCCATGCTTGCAATGGGAGGTGGGAGGTGTCTATGAGCCCTACCCAAGACTGACTGATATAGCCCAAGACCAAGCAGGTGCACCCAAATGTGACCTGAAGATGAAAAAGCAGGCACATTTAAATTGGAGTTTTATACACCTCCATACATATATATATAAACCATCAAAAGTGTGGTGATAAGAAAGCAGGATGTGCTCATACCCATATGCAGTTGTGCATTTCTGTAGGGAGCACATCCTGCACCTGTAGTCCGTTGCTAATGGCAATCACCAGCAAAAAATGCATACAATGGATGATGCCAGCAACGGACTACAAGTACCACAATGGACATCCTACATAAGATGAAATTTATGTGGATGTGGCAAGAATTCAAAACAAACACAGAACCAGAGATAGGTGCACACTGCCGTGACACTAAACCCTCACACTGATGTTAAAAATTGAGAGTTAGTTCGACATATCCTACTAGGAGGACGTGTCTTAAGCCTCGGGCACCAGCGTCAAGGTCTCTCAAGTAGCCCGTGGGCCCTAACACTCACCTACCTGCGCCATATGGGCGATATCAGGGGCCAGTGGGCAATTACAGGAGCATTAGGACGACTCACAAACATCTCCTCTGTTACCTCCAGCATGTGGCCATGCTTGCAATGGGAGGTGGGAGGTGTCTATGAGCCCTACCCAAGACTGACTGATATAGCCCAAGACCAAGCAGGTGCACCCAAATGTGACCTGAAGATGAAAAGCAGGCACATTTAAATTGGAGTTTTATACACCTCCATACATATATATATAAACCATCAAAAAGTGTGGTGATAAGAAAGCAGGATGTGCTCATACCCATATGCAGTTTGTGCATTTCTGTAGGGAGCACATCCTGCACCTGTAATCCGTTGCTAATGGCAATCACCAGCAAAAAATGCATACAATGGATGATGCCAGCAACGGACTACAAGTACCACAATGGACATCCTACATAAGATGAAATTTATGTGGATGTGGCAAGAATTCAAAACAAACACAGAACCAGAGATAGGTGCACACTGCCGTGACACTAAACCCTCACACTGATGTTAAAAATTGAGAGTTAGTTCGACATATCCTACTAGGAGGACGTGTCTTAAGCCTCGGGCACCAGCGTCAAGGTCTCTCAAGTAGCCCGTGGGCCCTAACACTCACCTACCTGCGCCATATGGGCGATATCAGGGGCCAGTGGGCAATTACAGGAGCATTAGGACGACTCACAAACATCTCCTCTGTTACCTCCAGCATGTGGCCATGCTTGCAATGGGAGGTGGGAGGTGTCTATGAGCCCTACCCAAGACTGACTGATATAGCCCAAGACCAAGCAGGTGCACCCAACGAATGTGCACTACTTTTATACCCAACGAATGAACGGTTACCTCGATCTCAGCGCAGGAATGCTGTTCAGGCACCAGAAGCAGGGCAATCTAAGGTAAAATCCTCTCAGATGCTGTGGCCACAATTGGCCATGGCATCTGAGCAGTTTAATGTCTGTGATTGGTATTATCTCCAATCATAGACATTAGCTCTGGGTGTCTGTTATTCAAAACAGCAGAAACCCGGCAGCTATGGAGCCCACTGAGGTCCTGAGCAGACTCCATGTTTAAAGATCCAACTTCCACCGTGTATATTTGGTGGAGGTCAGGAAGGAGTTAAGGTGGCTGTATCTGTATTTCTATGTGTAGTGGTGTTATACAGTCTTTAGCTGCTATTAGGATGCACAGGCTAGGCAGCTTCTTTCTTCCTCTCAGCTCGAGCCTCAGCTGCTTTGCTTTGTCTTTCATCTATCCAGGCCCTGATATTGTGCACCTTTATGGCTAGTGCCACTCACCTCCACATATAGCTAGCTACACACAGAAATCTGCAACTTATTCCAGTTCACACTCAGGCACAGGCAGGTTCGGACTGGCCCACAGGGGTACAGGGGAATTCCCTGGTGGGCCCCTGAGCAAGATGGGCCCCTAGTCTCCCACCCCCTGCACATGTGGCACATAACACATTAGACTTACTGCACTACATACATATATTTAATGTCTGCACCGCAACCAGCCTGTGTTCATATGAAAAACGTGTTCAATTATTTATTATATTTAAATGCATCTGCACTGTGGGCCCCCCAAATAAATTTTACTGGTGGGCCCTAGGTACCCCAGTCCGACACTGGGCACAGGCACTCCTGCATCAGGACAGACTTGTCTGCACTTCTCCGGCGCAGGCAAATTTACTAATGTTACACCAGAAAAAAAAAGCATAAAAGTTGCCAGCAGGCGCAAGGACCACTAAAGATGCGTTTAATTTATGACAAGGCATATGCTAATCATAAATTAGTCGCTCCACTGACATAAAATGTACAAAAAAGATCATGGAAATATATCTTAATAAATGACCCCCACTGAGTCTACTGCTTTTCTTCTAGCTCCCCTTTCCTCCGATTCCTGAGTTTAGGGCCTTGATAATTCAATCCCAGAGTACCTGAGGCTGCCACTGCTTTGACAAGTAGCTGTCCCTATGCCCAAGTGGCGGCTTCATGTACTCTGTGATATTACTGGGGCCTGAACTCAGGAATTGTGTGTACAAGAAGAAAAAAAGCTATTTG
This sequence comes from Bufotes viridis, assembly GCA_033119425.1. Classification (NCBI taxonomy): domain Eukaryota; kingdom Metazoa; phylum Chordata; class Amphibia; order Anura; family Bufonidae; genus Bufotes; species Bufotes viridis. The sequence continues at coordinate 9,117 of JAKVIS010005021.1, forward strand.
CTCAGCAGGACAGGTACTAAGCTCACATTTATTTAATTGGTGACAGGTTCTCTTTAAGGTGAATTACCAAAACTCCACTTCAGCAGCTATAACCACAATGCTGCAGGCAACAATAGTCTCAGCAGTGAAACGTCTCCAAGCGGCATGTGACCCAATAGTGACATTCTGCTTGGGGACATATCACCGCTGTGGCAAAGCACATCGACCTAGGTGGTTGTTTGAAGCTGAGCTTGAAAAACTTTCACTCCAGACGTCAACAGGAGACATTTTGCTCCAATACCTCTCATAGAAACTCATCCCAGATCCATGAGTATCCAAGCTAATAAAAGAGGGATGGATACAAAAAGACAGTTATGAGTTCACCTCCTGTAGAAAGATTTATTCTTACCCGAGGCCTTCCTCTGGTACAACAGGAAATTGCTGAATAATCCATGATAGAGTTCATCTACAAAAACATCTGACTAAACATCCAGTTGTCACACCAAAGGAATTTTCTAAGTTATTTTTCCCCTTTAACCACATCAGCCCCCCTAGCTTAAACCCCCTTAATGACCAGGCCACTTTTTACTATTCCGCACTACACTACTTTCACCGTTTATTGCTCCGTCATGCAACTTACCACCCAAATGAATTTTACCTCCTTTTCTTCTCACTAATAGAGCTTTCATTTGGTGGTATTTCATTGTTGCTGACATTTTTACTTTTTTTTCTATATAAATTTTTCTCTAAATTTATTGTTCTACATGTCTTTGATAAAAAAAAAGTCCAATAAGTGTATATTTATTGGTTTGGGTAAAAGTTATAGCGTTTACAAACTATGGTGCAAAAAAGTGAATTTCTGCATTTTGAAGCAGCTCTTACTTTCTGAGCACCTGTCATGTTTCTTCAGGTGCTAGAATGTCAGGATAGTATAAATACCCCCAAATCACACCATTTTAGAAAGAAGACACCCCAAAGTATTCGCGGAGGGGCATGGTGAGTTCATGTATCATTTCATTTTTTCACAAGTTAGCGGAAAATGACACTTTCTGAGAAAAAAAAAAAAAGTTTCAATTTCTGCTAACTTCTGGCAAAAAAAAAAGAAATCTCAGACGGACTCACTATGCCCCTCAGTGAATACCTCGGGTGTCTACTTTCCGAAAGGGGTCATTTGTGGGGTGTGTTTACTGTTCTGGCATTTTGGGCGGGGCTAAATTGTGAGCCGCCATGTAAAACCTAAAGGTACTCGTTGGAATTTGGGCCCCTTTGCGCACCCAGGCTGCAAAAAGTGTCACTTATGTGGTATCGCCGTACTCAGGAGAAGTAGGGCAATGTGTTTTGGGGTGTATTTTTACATATACCCATGTTGGAGTGAGAGAAATATCTCTGTAAACTGACAACTTTGTATAAAAATTTTTAAAAGTTGTCGTTTACAGAGATATTTTCACACACAGTATAGGTATATATAAAAATACACCCCAAAGCACATTGCCTACTTCTCCTGATGCGGCGATACCACATGTGTGCACTTGCAGCCTGAGTGCAAAGAGCCCTAAAACCAATGAGTACCTTTAGAATTTCATAGGGCATTTTTACGCATTTGGATTCAGACTTCTTCTCACGCTTTAGGGGCCCTAAAATGCCAGGACAGTATAAATACCCCACATGTGACCCCATTTTGGAAGAAGACACCCCAAGGTATTCCGTGAGGGGTATGGTGAGTTCATGTAAAATTTTATTTTTGTCACAAGTTAGTGGAATATGAGACTTTGTAAAAAACAAAATTAAAAAATATAAATATATATCAATTTCCGCTAACTTGTGCCAAAAATAAAAATTCTGTGAACTCGCCATGCCCCTCACGGAATACCTTGGGGTGTCTTCTTTCCAAAATGGGGTCACATGTGGGGTATTTATACTGACCTGGCATTTAGGGGCCCCTAAAGCGTGAGAATCCAAATGCGTAAAAATGGCCTGTGAAATCCTAAAGGTACTCATTGGTTTTAGGGCCCCTTTGCGCACCTTGGCTGCAAAAAGTGCCACTCATGTGGTATCGCCGAACTCAGGAGAAGTAGGGCAATGTGTTTTGGGGTGTATTTTTACATATACCCATGCTGCGTGTGAAATATAGCTTTATTGACAACTTTACATTTTTATTCAAAGTTGTCAATTTACAGAGATATTTCTCTCACCCAGCATGGGTATATGTAAATACACCCAAAACACATTGCCCTACTTCTCCTGAGTACGGCGATACCACATGAGTGACACTTTTGCAGCCAAGATGCACAAGGGACCCTAAAACCAATGAGTACCTTTTAGGAGGGCATTTTTACGCATTTTTCTTCTCACGCTTTAGGGCCCCTAAAATGCCAGGGCAGTATAAATACCCCACATGTGACCCCATTTTGGAAAGAAGACACCCTAAGGTATTCTGTGAGGGGCATGGCGAGTTCATAGAAGATTTTTTTTGGCACAAGTTAGCGGAAATTGATTTTTATTGTTTTTTCTCATAAAGTCTACCTTTCTGCTAACTTTTGACAAAAAGTTAAATTTTTCATGGACTCACTATGCCCCTCAGCGAATACCTTGGGGTGTCTTCTTTCCAAAATGGGGTCATTTGTGGGTGTTTGTACTGTTCTGGCATTTTGGGTGAGGGCTAAATTGTGAGCAGCCATATAAAACCTAAAGGTACTCGTTGAAATTTGGGCCCCTTTGCGCATCCGGGCTGCAAAAAGTGTCACTCATGTGGTATCACCGTACTCAGGAGAAGTAGGGCAATGTGTTTTGGGGTGTATTTTTACATATACCCATACTTTGTGTGAGAAATATCTCTGTAAATTGACAACTTTGAATAAAAAATTTAAAAAGTTGTCGTTTACAGTGATATTTCTCACACACATATGGGTATATGTAAAAATACACCCCAAAGCACATTGCCCTACTTCTCCTGAGTTCGGAGATACCACATGAGTACTTTTTGCAGCCAAGATGCGCAAAGGGGCCCTAAACCAATGAGTACCTTTAGGATTTCACAGGGCATTTTTACGCATTTGGATTCTCACGCTTTAGGACCCCTAAAATGCCAGGGCAGTATAAATACCCACATGTGACCCCATTGTGGAAAGAAGACACCCCAAGGTAATCCGTGAGGGGTATGGCGAGTTCACAGAAAAAAAAATTGGCACAAGTTAGCGGAAATTGATTTTTATTTTTTTACAGTCTCATATTCCACTAACTTGTGACAAAAATAATATTTTACATGAACTCACCATACCCCTCACGGAATACCTTAGGGTGTCTTCTTTCTAAAATGGGGTCACATGTGAGGTTTTTGTACTGCCCTGGCATTTGAGGGTCTCCACAATCATTACACGTATGGCCAGCATTAGGAGTTTCTGCGATTCTCCTTATATTGAGCATACGGGTAATGAGATTTTTTTCCGTTCATTCTCTGGGCTGAAAAGAAAAAAAATGAACGAGCACAGAATTTTTTCATTCGCATCAATCAATGTGGATGAAAAAATCTCTGCTCAAAAATGTGCAAAAAAAACAAAAGCAGCACAGATTTCCTCATTCACATCGATCAATGTGGATGAATAAATCTCTGCCAAAAAATGTGCAAAAAAAAGTAGTAAGGCCCCATTCACACGTCCGC
>JAKVIS010005022.1:0-12948 GCA_033119425.1 Bufotes viridis
GTACAATGCACATGGAGTTCTGAATCGTATGGGACCGAGTGACTGTATAACCCACCGGAGTCATGTGCACGAGGGCTTAAACTGTCTACCAAAGAGGCTTTCAAGGCATGGACAGAAGACTAATCTCGGGTTGATCTTCTTGCTGGAGGCAGCAGGAATTCTGACGAGGAATTGGGCGATTGCTGAATCTACGCTGCACATTTCACATAGCAGTTGCCCAACATGCGTGGCTTCACTTTAAATATCTTTCTGTATATAACAAAGACTTGACTTGGTCTGAGTTCTCAAAAACCACACCATTGAGACTGAAACCTCATTCAGACTTGGTGCTGACACTTATCACATTTCCATCTTGCAGTTACACCTACACATTCTGAAAATGTCAAGGAAACAGAAAACACCAACCCCTGTTTGCATTTTGTTAAAAGTCTTTCTATTTTTTACTATGTCACTGCCTACTCGTAGACATTTCCCAACTACTTGTGCAGTCTGCGGTCCTAAGGCTAGAAAACTATAAGCAACCTTACCAATTGTATGCCAGCCTCAAAGAGTAACCATTACTTCAGCTTTTGTCCAAAACTTTTGTCATTCTTTGCAATCTTCATGGCCACACTAAATATCAATTTGTTTTAGGGTACAACATTGTGGGATGATGGGTAATCCATGTAGCCCCTTCCTAAAGGGCGTCTGTCAGCAGATTTGTACCTATGACACTGGCTGACCTGTTACATGTGCGCTTGGCAGCTGAAGACATCTGTGTTAATATATACAAATGAGGCTCTAGGAGCAATGGGGGCGTTGCCATTACTCCTAGAGGTTCTACTCTCTCTGCAACTGCTACACCTTCTGCACTTTGATTGACAGTGTCAGGCAGTATAAATGTGATCACGCTTGGTCCTGTCAATTACAGTGGACAGGGCACAGCAGTTGCAGAGAAAACAGAGTCTCTAGATGTTACGGCACCGCCTCTGTTGCTCCTAGAGGCTCATTTGCATATATTAAAACATCATTTTTCTCAGCAGTGCGGACACATATGAACATGAGGCCAACACAGATGTCTTAAGCTGCCAAGTGCATGTGTAACAGGTCAGCCAGTGTCATAGGTACAAATCTGCTGACAGATGCGCTTTAAAGGGGTTTTCCTGTTTATATACATTAATAACCTACCTATATTCATGATAGGTCATCACTATCAGATAGATGGACAATTCTTGTAGTGACTGCCTCTGCGCATGCAAGTGAATGAGGTCTCTTTTTCTTTGGCTTAAAAAAAAGCACATTATTACAGCTGAGGACCACTATGGGGGACATTATTAATACTGAGGACCACTATGGGGGACATTATTACTGCTGGGGGCCACTAAGGGGGACATTATGTATACTGCAGGGATTGGAATTTTATTAAAAGAAGCCAATGAAAATCATCCATTTTTAATGGCCGTTTTAACAGCTCTTAAAAACGGATGCAAAATGGCCATTAAAAATGGCCAGACGGCCAGAAAACGGATGCAAAACTGGTTGAAAAATGGACATGAAAAACTCAGTGTGTGTTTTTCATGGCCATTTTTTCATTGTCGCGTAAATGTAGCCTGAGACTGGGTTCAGACTTGCGCGTTTTACAGCGCGTTCAAACGCGCTGTAAAACGCTCAACACATGAAGACCAATGCTTCCCTATGGCCCTGGTTCTCACTTGAGCGTTTTACAGCGAGTTTGAACGCGCTGAAAAACGCCCTACGCTCAAAAAAGTTCTTGAGCTTCTTTGGGGCGTTTTGTCGCGCGTATTGTGATTGACGCCACAGTAGTCAATCACACGAACGCGCGTATCAAATACGCGCAAGTCTGAACCCTGCCTTAGGCTACGTTCACACAACGACATTTGTCGCGTGACAAAAAGTCGCACTATTGTATCGCGACAATTTTTATAATGGGAGTCTATGGTGTCGCATTGCGACATGCTGCGACTGCGATGCGGCAGTCGCAAAACATCCATTCAAGATGGGTTTTTCTGCGACTGTCGCGTCGCGACTTAATTCTGCTCAAGCAGGCTCATCATTCTTAAAAACTATAATAATATAATAAGAAGAAGAAGGAGAAGAAAAAGAAGAAGAAGAAGTAGAATGATGATAAGGCACAACACTAGTAGTTGTTTGAAGTATAAGAAAAGCAACCCAGCATTTGTTGTTACGATCCAAACAGGGAACCCAGATAACCCCATACAATCCGAATTCCTAGCCAGAGATTTAAATTCTTTGCAATAAGAAATCAATAATAAATTGGAAAATCAAATCAAAAATTTATTTGTTTTATGTTTAAATGTGGTATAATTAAACTTTCAAATACAAATATCCTAAATTGTAATGAATACAATTCTAATAATCTAAATATAAGCAAACCTACACAAAAAAAAATTAGTCTCAAATGGCTCAAAAAGTAATAATAATCTTTATTGAATACATATATACAACATGATAAAAATAGAGATGAAATACATTGAAATAAAAGTGCGGTATACACCTGAGGAACAATGTAATAGTGCTCTCAATACAGAGGGGAATACAGTAACTATACACCACTTAGCTATCAAAAGATAGTGAAACGGAATCAGGTTTAATATAAAACGGTGTCAAGACCTGTGTCTGTATAAATGAATATGTTTAACCCCTCAAAGAGACAACAAATGTAAAGTAGGACCAATCCTTACATACAACCATGGTTTATGATAAGTTGCCTTTTTTAGAGGGGAGTAGATATTGCCCACCACATTGTCTGGGTTATTATTTGTTTTTGTGCTATGTAACCTGTGTGCACTAATCTAAAATTAAGCTGTAAGGCATTCCCTCCTCCCCCAATTTATGTGTGAGTTAATTTTAATTGCTCAGGGAAGTCATATTCCTAGATCCCTGCAGAGTCCTACAAAATGTCCCCGGTCCCCACTGGAGCTACCCTGTCTTAATTAACCATCAACCTCTAATGACTGGAAATTAAATGTAAATCTCTAATGTCAGCACAGTTCCCAAACAGGGTCTTTCCGGTAAGGAGGATAAACGAACGGAAAATGAATGACATGCGCCGTCTTGAAGTCTGAAAGCTGGAAGTGGTATCGGAGCAACAAGATGAAATAAAGTGTAGACATTGCATGGCGCTATGACGGTTTATTCTACATTTTGTTAGGCCGGCGGTTCATGTCCACCACTGTCCTGCTGTCCCGGGCAAGCGCGGTCATCACTCCACTCCCCCTGTCAGTGTCGGACTGGGGTGGCTAGGGCCCACAATACGGAGTGGCTATTTTTGGGGCCCACAGTACGGACACATCCAAATATTACCTGCCCACACAGCAGAAAGATGCTACCAGATGATTTAATATGGGGGTCCCTGCAGAAATTTTGAGAAGGCAGGTCCTGGCCTGGGGAAAAGTGGATATACCTAGAAGTCATCTCAGCACTGATTGTGTCTATAATAATAAACTGTGTTGTTTAATCTATCAAATTTTTTTTTAACATAGGCTGGCTGAGGTGCTGTACATTGAATATATGTATGTAGTGCAGTAGGTCTACTGTGTTATGTGCCACTTGTACAGGGGGTGGGAGACAAGAGCCCATTTTGCTCAGGGGCCCACCAGAGAATTCACCTGTACCCCTAAGGGCCAGTCCGAAGTGCTCAGTTAACTTTCTTTCAGGCCTGCGAGAGTTAATTCTTTCCTCCTGCCCCTTTCCTCCTGCCCCGCTGGTTAAGGTGCTGATCAGCCTCCCTACTTAGCTGGGCTGTGCATCCGCCTCCTCGCCTGAGCTTTGAGGTTTTCTAGTTGCTAAAAACCAGCGAAGGTGATCTCTTGTGTGAATACCCGTGTACTGAACCTAGCTTGTCTACTGATTCTGCTCCTTGCCACCTGCCCCGACCTTGAAACTGTGACCTACTCCTGTACTCTGCCTGCCCCAACCTCAAATTTGTTATGTGGAGTACGCAAGTACTCAGCCTACCCTGACTGTGTTCAGACTACGCTTTTTGCTTAAGTCCTTGGTGCTTCGGCCCAATGTCTCTGACCCCATGGGTTAGCAGCCAACTACACCAGGACTAGTCCAGGAGGTAGCGGTTTGGGTGGTTCCCTGCGGCAAAGTCCAGATCCCTATATGGGGTTAAAGCACATTTCAGAAATTGCATATGGCTGAGTTTTAGGTTGCTATATGTTGTAGAAATGTAGCAGTCACACCTGGACTATTGAGTCTTAGTGGATCCAAAGGGTTTGTGTCACATAAGAAGACACCAGTATTATAAATGGTACATGGTAGGGGAGGGTTTCTGTTACAAATTTGCACTGGAACTCAGAAAGTATGTGTTAGGCTAGTTTTACACCTGCGGCTGCCTATCACCTGCGGCTGCCGGCAGCATAGATCAGTCTACCGGAGTACTCCGGACTAGCCATTGCCATCTGCCCACCAGACCCATTTGACTATAATGGGGTATGTAAGAGATCCGACTGCTACCCGGCAAATATGCAGAGAATCGGCAGGACAAAAACCTCTGCACGCAGTTACTTTTTGTCTGGCCAATTCCCGGCATTCTCTGCCAACCCGGAAACACACAGCCACAGATGTGTAAGAACTCCTCTGGGATATTGCCTTTCATAAATGGTGGCTGTCATCTTCTGCCTTCGAATTGTGGTCATATTAGATGTCATCTTGCTTTCCTAGAATAATTTTTTAGAAACCTGACAAAAGAGAACAATTGACTCTATTTACTGGATTTATAGATACCACCATGTTTCAAGCATTACATGGGTTGACCAGAGTGGACTGACTTCTCATCAAATCAAAACATGTGGGCTTCAAATTAAGAATTCTTAAAATTCAGGCCTTTGGTGATGACTGGGAAAACCATGCAATAGATCCACTACAACAGGGATGCCCAACCTGTGCCCCTCCAGCTGTTGCAAAACTACACTTCCTAACATGCCTAGACAGCCTACAGCTATTATGGCATGCTGGGAGTTGTAGTTTTGAAACAGCTGGAGGGTCACAGTTCGAGCATCCCTGCACTACAGAATAATACTGAAGATATATATTCTGCAGCGCTTTACATGCAGAGGCAGGGGCGTAACTAACTACCATAGTAGCAGACCATGCTACTGCTATGGGGCCCAGGGCAAGACTCTAGCCTCTAAAGCAGGGGTAGGGAACCTCCGGCTCTCCAGCTGCTGTGAAACTACAATTCCCAACATGCTCCATTCATTTCTGCGGGAGTTCAGAGAAGAGCAGAGTAAGTATGCATGCTGGGAGTTGTAGTTTCACAACAGCTGGAGAGCCGGAGGTTCCCTACTCCTGCTCTAAAGAAACAACTTTTAGCAAATGAGGCAGTGTAAAAAATGACACAAGGGTCATTGAAAGGGGTTTAGGTGGAAACCCTTGTCCTGTGTGGGGCCCTTACTTACCTACTGTATGTACACCACTGATCAGAGGGTTCATGTACAAACAGAGTCATAAATGACATAGCAACAAATAAGTCATCAATTAAAACAAGAGGAATGGGGGCCCTGCTTGCAGGAGCTTATAATGTATTAGGAGATAGAGGTGGCACAGAACGTAACATGTGCTTGATTTGGACGATGGTCAGGCCATCTTAACACAATAGGGGAGTAGATCTAAGGCTGCATGAGCCGTCACCAGCCGATATCTGTAGTGCTTCTGAGTGCATGGGGTGTGGCTTTTTGACGATTCATGAGGTTCAGAAGAATGATTATGATGGTGGGTGGGGTGAATGGAGGAGCGTTAGATCAGGGCATGCGATAGGCTAACCTAAAAAGATGTGCTTTTAGGGAGTGCCTAAAACTGTGGATGTTGTAAATGAACCTAATTGCTTGGGGTAGGGCATTCCAGAGAACTGGTGCAGCTCAGGAAAAGTCTTGAAGATGGGAGTGAGAGGTTCGGATTATGCTGGATGTTAGTCGTAAATCATTTGCAGTTGAGTGTAGAGTATGGGTAGGATGGTAGACAGAGATGTGGGAAGACATGTAGGGGAGGTGCAGCACTGTGAAGAGCCTTGTGGGCGAATGAGGACTTTAGATTGAATCCTGTACTTCATGGGTAACCATAACCAGTGCAATGATTGGCACATGGGAGAGGCATCAGAGGAGCCGTTAGACAGATAGATGAGCCTGGCTGCTGCATTCAGGATCGATTGGTGAGGGGAAGACCAATTAATAATGGGTTAAAGTAATTGAGATAGGAATGGATCAAGGCATCACTGAGAGTTTTTGTTGTTTCCACAGTAAGGAAGGGGTGGATTCTAGAAATGTTTTTGAGAAGCAGGCGGCATGAGCGGGCAAGTGATTGAGTATAGGGGTAAAGGAAAGATCAGTGTCAAACATAACAACGAAACAGCGGACGTGCTGCCTAGTGTGATGATAGTGCCACATATTGAAATGGAGATGTCAGGTTTAGGTAGGTTAGTAGATGGAGAAAACACAGTAGTTCAGTTTTGGAAAGATTCAGTTTCAGAAGGAGAGAGAACATGATGTTAGAGACAGCAGACAGATAGAGAGTCAGTAGTGTTCTGTAGTACAGCAGGGGTGAAGTATATAGTTGGGTGTCATCAGGGCCGGTTCTAGGTGAAATGGGGCCCGGGGGCGAAAAACAATAAGGGGCCCCCCTCCATGTCACGTCATCAATCACCCCCTTCGCGTCACATTATTTCTCCCCCTCTCTATGGCAGCATACAGAAATACAGCGCCCCATACCTCTTACATCCAGTGACATCTCCTTTAATGTAGATGTTCTTTGACCCCGTCTTCTCCTTTCAGACCAGACCGCCATTTTCCATCTCTGCAGTTTGACAACAAAAAAAAAAAAATCTTAGTTTACTACTTTTCCATCATCCTCCCATCTTCTGGACGAATCATCCTACTACCCCCAATACTGTGCCGCTGTGCTCCCCAATACTATACTGCAGAAACAGATAATACCCTGATAATACTAGTACCACACAGAGCCCCCATATAAAATACCCCTTCTTTGTGGCCTCAGTAGAAGCCCCCATAGTGCCCCCAATAATGTGCCAGTAAAAGTGCCCAATAATGTGCCAGTAAGAAGTGCCTCCATAGATGCCCCTCAATCATGTGCCAGTAAGAAATGACCCCAATAATGTGCCAGTAAAAAGTGCTGCTTCCAATGATGCCTCCCAGCCTCCATGTCACATTTCTCCCCTCAATGTCACATTTAACCTCCTCAATGTCACCCCCAGCTCCATCCATGTCACGTCATCACCTTCTCCTTTTACATCACCCCCTTCATGTCACATTATTTCTTCCCACCCCTCCATAGCAGCATACTCCCCCGCCTCGAATGGCACATTTCTCCCCTGTATGGGTCAGTGGCAGCAGCATCACACCCCCCATGGAACATTTCTCCCACTCCAATCCTTGCGCCATTGGGCTGGCAGCAGCACATCTCTCCTTCCCCCTCCCATGGCACATCTCTCCCCCATGGCACATCTCTCCCCCAGCTCCCATGGCACATTTCTCCCCTCCATGTGCCATGGCCACATGGCAGCAACACATCAAACCCCCCATGGCCCTCATGGCACATTTCTCCCTCCCTCCATCCCTCCCCATCTCTCCTTCTGTGGCCCCCACCCCCAATGGCACATTCTCCCCTCCATGGCATGGGCCAGTGACACATGGCAGCAGCAGCACATCTCCTCCTCCCCATGGCCCTCATGGCACATTTCTCCCCTCCTCCATCCCCTCCCCATCTCTCCTTCTGTGGCCCCCACCCCCAATGGCACATTTCTCCCTCCATGGCATGGCATGGGCCAGTGACACATGGCAGCAGCACACCCCCATCCCCCCATTGCCCTCATGGCATAAATACCGGCGGTACTTCTCTAGTCTTCTGAAGTTCCGGGAGACTGGGACTGCGAGGGAGACGGACTGTGCACGCAGCGGAGCTCAGAGCAGCCGCAGGCCCCGCCCCCTTCTCACTCGTTCAGGCCGGGAGGCGGGCCCGGCCTTCATAGTCTCTGAGTCTGCACTCTGCAGACTGCTGCTGCCTGCGCCGCCGCTGCGCAAAGCCTGCCGAGTGCCGAGTCGACAGCTAAGTGTAATGTGTGGTGCGGCGGCCGGGGCGGGGGCCCCTAAGGACTCGGGGGCCCGGGGGCAATTGCCCCCCTTGCCCCTATGGTAGCGCCGGCCCTGGGTGTCATCGGCATAGAGATGGTAATGAAAACCAAATCTACTGATAGTCTGTCCAATAGTTGCTGTGTAGAGAGAAAAGTGGAGATGACATACGACTGAACCCTGAGGTACCCGAACAGCAAGAGGGAGAGGAGGGAAGGTAGAGCAAGTGAATGATACACTGAAAGAGACAATAGGGAGAGCAGTGTCCTTAAGGCCAATAGATTGGATCATGGTGAGGAGGAAATGATGGTCTACATTGTCATGTGCTGCAGAGAGATTAAGGAGAATTAGTAAAGAGTAGTCACCATTGCATTTAGCTGTCAGGAGGTCATTTGTCACTTTGGTGAGGGCAGTTTCTGTATAGTAGAGCGTAAGAAAACCAGAGTGTAATGGATTAAGGAGACAGTTAGCAGAGAGATAGCGATATCCCATCAGTTAGGAAGAGTGAAGAGAAGCACAAGTGTATCAAATCCAGGGTGCACTAAAATTGCAAAATTTAAAAACAAAAAACATATTTACTTAACTTGGTCTAATGCTCAAAGTTATGATTCAGCAAAATATGTCTAGTTTATCTTTTCGGTGGAAATCCTCTTAAAGGGATATTCCATCTTTTAGATACTGATGACCTATCATTATGATAGGTTATCAGTATGAGATCGGAGGGGGCCCGATACCCTGCACTGCCACCGATCAGCTGTTTTTGTTAAACAGTGGATGGAGCTGGAAGGCAAAGGCTCTGTCCACTGTGTAGTGGCCATGTTGGTGTACTGCAGCTTAGTTTCCATTGAGCTACAGCATTCCTGCATGACTGCTACACAGCAGATGGAGCCTTATACTTATGGCTCCATCCACTGTTTAATATCTAGTGCCAGAACCAGCTCAAAACTGCTAATTAATGGGAGTGCAGAGTGTTGAACCCCCACGAATCTGAAGAGATACGTCTTAAAATCTAAAAGCTGGAATATCCCTTTAATGTAAAGATGGCAGTGTTTTCTGTGAAAAGCTGCATGATACACCTGTGATAAAACTCTCTTCTCCACATTGTTCAATATCTACGACAACTGGGGTCATGAGTCAATATCATAAGAATAAATTTACTTGTCACCAGTAGCTGAAAATCTGTTGTTGGAACCCTGCCAGCAATTTTCAAACCAGTTTTGTCATATTCTTTGCACAAATACACGCACATTCATCTGCCCAGGCCCTGGAGCACATTTCTTCTGCGAGAAGATGATGGCCAAGAGAAAAATGACTCACACGATTAGAGATCATTTTCACTGACACGTTTCAGCCTCTGAATAAAAATAAAATGTTAATTGCATTGTGGTATTGGCTGCAAGAAAGTGATAAAAGTGCTGACAGTTTGCATTTCGTCCAAGACATTTGATGAAAGTTTCGTGTTCTGTAGGTTCTGCGAGAGTCATTCTTACAAACTGAATAGTTCACCAAATGACTGTTCACTGAGAAAAAAATTACATTATAACAAAATCTTATAAAAAACTGACATTGCAGGTCAGGTGTACATTTTGTGGTTCCCCTCCGGTATGAATGGATTTTAAATGCACAGTGTAGCTTTTTCTGTAAAGGCTCATGGACACAAAATTATTTTTAATCCGCATTCGATCTGTATTTTTTGCAGAATGGGTGCGGACCCATTCATTTCAATAGGGCTTCAAAAGATGTGAACAGCAAAGGACTTGACAGGGGGCAGGGCGTTCCGTTCCACAAAATGCGGAACACGCGGCTGGTATCAGTGTTATGTGGATCCGCAATTTGGGGCCACAAAAACTGGAACTGCCGTGTACATGAGCCCTAAATGAGAGGATTTTTACATAGACAAAAAGGTTGCTCAATGTTTTAGATTATAATTAGGGCTTGTTTTATCCTCTGTGTGGGCAGGGTCAGCAGGCCTCTCAATGTTTCTCCTAGGAGTCCTGTCAGGATCTACTGTACCTTTTCACTCAGAAACCCTGGTCTAAGGGCTCATGCACATGAACGTATGTTCAGTCCGCAGCTGATCCACATTTTTTTGCAGAGCAGATGTGGACCCATTCATTTCAGTGGGGCCACAAAAGATATGGACAGTACAGTGTGTGCTGTCCGCATCCTTAAGTCCATTCCATGTCCACTGAGCTTAGAGTGTCATGGAGTGTCATCAGCAGGTTGCAACAGATATACAGAGAGACTGGAGTGTCACAGAAAGGCATAGAAGTAGACGTCCTTTGGTCACATGCCACAATGATGACCCCTTCATTGTGAACAATGCCCTGCGGAACAGGGTGATGAATGCAACACAACTCCATGCACATTTTAAGGGAGGCGAGAGGCATCCTAGTGTCATGTCAGCCATTCGAAATCGTTTACATCAGCGTAGTCTGCGTGCTATACGACCTGCAAGGGTACCTAACCACAAGAGTCATCGTCTTGCATAGGCCAGGGAGCATCTACGCTGGATGAGGGACCAGCGGGCCTCACTGCTGTTCACTGATAAAAGTCGATTCACACTAAGCAGAAATTATGGTCAGGCATGATGTTGGAGACATCAAGGAGAGCACTATGCATCAGCCACTGTTGTCCCCGGACGAGCCTTTGGTGGTGGTGGTTGACGTCGTTGTTAAACTGTAATTGGTGCTCCAGGCCACATGACAAGTTTTTGAGACATTGACATTTTTGTGGGGTATACGCACCATTGTTGTTGGCTTTTGATTCAATAAATTGTTTGAGATGAGGAAATCACTATTGCATGCTTCTACTTAAATGTCATACTTTCATGATATAATATCACTGTAGCGGGAACTTTTTCAGTTTTCCATAGTTTTCACACAAAAGCCAAATATCCCTAACTTTTTGTACTCAGCTTCTCTCTCTCTGTGTCATATCCTGTTTTCAATGCTGCAAAAATCACCTGATATGTTCATTTTAAGTAGAAATATAAGTGAGGAGGGGGAGAAAGGTGAGTGAAGGAGGAAAGAGGAAAAGAAAGGATATAGGATGAGCGATATTTGTGCTATGGTAAAATGAAAGTGGTTTTCTGACTTTTTTATACTGATGACCTATCCTCAAGATCCATCTGATTGGTGGAGATCCGACACCTGAGACGCCCGCCGATCAGCTGTTTTAGAAGCACTGTGGCCACTTCACAGCTCGCAAAGCACAGTGCTGTACATTGTGTAGCGGCTGTGCTTGGTTTGACCGGGACTGATCTGTACCTAGGCCACATAAATGATGAACGTCATGTCGCTGGCCAAGGGTAAGAAGTATTGTGGCCTACTCAAACAGTTGCTCGGTGGGGCTACTGGATTTCAAGCCCCCACTCATCAGTATAAAAAATTCAGGAAACTGCTTTGATATACTACTTATTTATTTAGGTGTATAAGTTAGCTAATTTATCCTTTACCCTCTTTATTGTTCCCTTTAGTTATTTTAAGCGTAACTGGAATAGACTTAGAATTTGAATCTTAAAGGAGTATTCACATCACGCGAGTTCATACTTACCTGCTCCCTGCGCGCCATCCACTTCCTGGTTTTGGCAGGGGGCGGGCTTCATATTGATTGAAGTCTTCTCCCGGCCGGGCCACTCGCCGGACTGAACGCGCATGCCGCCGCGCATGCGCAATGGTGACTTCTTCCTGGCAAGTATACTATACTGGCCAGGAAGAAGTCACCATAGCCCATGGGAGGTGGCGTGCGCGTTGAGTCCAGCGCGCGGCCCGGTCGGGAGAAAAGAAGAAGTCTTCTGCGCAACTGGATTTCCAGAAAAGAGCGGTGGCCATGACCAGGGGAGACGGAAGACAACAATCAGGTAAGTATAGCTTAATTTTCTTGTAATGGGTAGGAATTAGTTAATTAGATATATTTAGAAAAATGATCACTGTTAAATCATTAACAGATTTAACAGTGATCATTGAGATGGGAATACCCCTTTAATTAGTTGAATGGGAAAAAATCTGGTTCGCTCAGACTGGCCGAGCCTAATAAAAACTATTTATAGGTTTAAAGGGAATCTGTCACCAGCATATTAGTTATTTTTTTTATGAATCCATGTGTAAAAAATTACCTTCTTTCCATATCTGTTCTTGATTTACTTGTGTGCCTTGTCATTTCTTTAAAAAAAAACGATTTTACGATATGCAAATTAAGCTGTAAGGAGCTCCAGGCTTCAGTATGGTGCTCCAGGCCACATGACAAGTTTTTGAGACATTGACATTTTTGTGGGGTATACGCACCATTGTTGTTGGCTTTTGTTTCAATAAATTGTTTAAGATGAGGAAATCACTATTGCATGCTTCTACTTAAATGTCATACTTTCATGATATAATATCACTGTAGCGTGAACTTTTTCAGTTTTCCAAAGATTTCACACAAAAGCCAATTATTGTGGGTACTCAGCTTCTCTCTCTCTGTGTCATATCCTGTTTTCAGTGCTGCAAAAAATCACCTGATAGGTTCATTTTAAGTAGAAATTTAAGTGAGGAGGGGGGAGAAAATCACCTTCCAGAGGCGATGCTAAGTGCTCTACCCCCCCACCAGCTCCTCTCTCTGCCGCAAATATCCCCGATCCGCCTCTCGCTGGCAGCCTGAAATCCCACGCAGGCGCAGTGCAATTGCCTGCGCAATGATATGGAAACTGAGGGCAGCAGCCTCAACAGCGTCACTGCGCGGGATTTCAGGCTGCCAGCGAGAGGCAGATATTTGCAGCAGAGAGAGGAGCTGGCGGGGGGGTCGGAGCACTTAGCATAGTCTGGAAGGCGATTTTACATCTTAGAGCGTTCTTCTTTTT
>JAKVIS010005023.1:2500-12770 GCA_033119425.1 Bufotes viridis
CGGCGCTGCTATTGTGGCAAAGTGGGGCACAAATCGCATGTAGTACCCTACAATTCCCAGGAAGGACTTTACCTGCCTGGTGGTGACCGGTCGGGGCCAGTTACGAATGGCCTCTACCTTAGTTACCTGCGGCTTGATGACTCCCGCCCAATAACATATCCCAGATATTTGGTCTCTTCCAACCCAATCGCACACTTCTTTGGATTGGCGGTTAGACCAGCTTTCCTCAGGGCATCTACTACCGCCTGCACTTTGGGCAAATGGCTTTCCCAGTCGGTGCTGTGGATGATTACATCATCTAAGTAGGCCGAGGCGTACCGACGATGAGGTCGCAGCACAATATACATTAACCTCTGGAAGGTGGCGGGGCGCCATGCAGGCCAAAGGGTAACACCTTGTAATGATACAGGCCCTGCGGGTAACAAAGCGTTTTTCCTTGGCCGACTCCGTTAAGGGTACCTGCCAGTACCCTTTAGTGAGGTCTAGCACAGAAAAATAACGGGCTTGCCCTAAACTCTCAACAAGCTCGTCTACCCGGGGCATGGGATACGCATCAAACTTGGACACTTCATTTAACTTGCGAAAATCGTTGCAGAACCGCAACGTCCCATCCGGCTTGGGTATTAGGACTATGGGACTGGCCCACTCACTTTTCGACTCCTCAATGATATCGAGCTTCAACATTAATTGCACTTCCTCCGCGATGGCCCGTCGCCGAGCCTCGGGTACCCGGTAGGGTTTTAACCGGATCTTGGCCTGAGGCTCAGTGACGATATCATGTTGGATGAGAGACGTGCGGCCAGGGAGGTCCGAGAACACATCCGTGTTCCGACTGATGAACTCCCTGACTTCCTGAACTTGTTTGGAAGACAGGCTGTCTGCAATTTTTACCGTGGTTACTGCTTCACAGGCCTCGAACTGTGGGGCTGGACCCTTTCACTTAGAAGCCCTGGCCGGGGCTGTTGTTGTCGGCCGTGTTTCTATCTTTCCACGGCTTTAGTAAATTCACGTGGTACACCTGCTCCGGCTTGCGCCGCCTGGCTGGTGTACCTTGTAATTTACTTCCCTACCTTCTCGATCACCTCATAGGGGCCCTGCCACCTAGCTAGGAACTTGCTGTCAAGGGTGGGTACCAGAACCAAAACCCGATCTCCCGGATTGAAGTCCCGTACCCGAGCCTGACGATTGTACACCCTACTCTGGGCTTGTTGCGCTGCCTCCATATGCTCCCGGACTAGCGGCAACACCCTTTCCATTCGGTCCTGCATCTGGGTGACATACTCAATGACACTTTTGTGGGGGACAGGCTGTTGTTCCCACGCTTCCTTGGCGATATCCAACAGGCCCCGAGGGTGTCTGCCATAAAGCAGTTCGAAGGGCGAGAACCCAGTAGAGGCCTGGGGCACCTCTCGCACGGCGAACATGAGATAGGGCAGAAGCAGGTCCCAGTCCTTCCCATCTCTAGAGACCACCCTTTTAACATATTTTTAGAGTTTGGTTAAACCTTTCAACAAGACCGTCAGTTTGCGGATGGTAAACGGACGTCCGCAATTGCTTTATACGCAATAATTTACACAGTTCCCTCATAACTTTAGACATAAAAGGGGTCCCTTGGTCTGTCAGAACCTCTTTTGGCAGGCCCACACGGGAAAACATTTCCATTAACTCTTTGGCAATGAGCTTAGCTGAGGTATGTCGCAGAGGCACCGCCTCCGGATACCGAGTGGCATAGTCGAGAACTACCAGAATGTGTTGGTGGCCCCAGGCAGACTTTGGTACAGGCCCGACTAGATCCATAGCGATACGCTCAAATGGGACCTCAATGATTGGAAGAGGTACAAGGGGACTACGGAAATGTGGCTGGGGGCTATTTACCTGACAGGTTGGACAAGATTTACAATATTCTTCTACCTCCTTAAACACACCAGGCCAATAAAACCGCTGCAGTATGCGGTCCTGGGTTTTCTGCCACCCCAAGTGTCCCCCAAGAACATGTTGGTGGGCAAGCTCCATAACAAGCTTGCGATATGCGGTGGGCACCACCAACTGTTCAACTGGCTCACCTCGGATTTGGTTCACCCGATACAACATATCCTGAAGAACAATAAATCGTGGAAACATTAATTCGGAGACATTGAGGTCTGCCAACTCAGGTCCCGGTGGCAAGTCCTCCGTGTCTCCCACCATTACTCTCAGTGGGGTTGTCTCCCCCTCTACCGCTGGAGCAGAGGTCACCCCTACTGCTGGCCCTTCAGATTCGGGCTCCCAGGGTTCTGGCCTTCCAGTGGTATCAGGCCACTCTACTAGGGTTACCCCTGTCTCGGGTCCATCAGACACTTTTATTGCCGGCCACAGCACCGGGAAACCTGGGAAGTCCCTCCCAAGTATCAGTTCATGTGGGAGTTTGGTAGCGACAGCCACCTCGTGGGTCCACTTACCAGCCGCGGTGGACAAAGTCACTAGCGCAGTAGGGTAGTCTTTTAAGTCTCCGTGGATGCATAGGACCCCGATTTTACGGCCGGTATACTCCGCAGGCCGTACTATGGCAGCTCTTACCAGGGAGACTAGACTCCCGGAGTCCAGCAGGGCCACCGCCAGAGAATCTCCCACCTCTACTTGACACAGGTGGTTTTTATCCTGCACCTCACGGGTGCCAGTTGCGCACAGCTTCCGTGCATACAGGGAGTGGCGACCCCCGTAGTTCACATCCATCGGCTCACCCTGATGCGGACAGTCGGCCCTGATGTGGCCTGGCTCCTGACACCTCCAGCATACCACGGGAGGCGGATCCGCAGGGGGTACATTCCGTGCAGGTCTCTCTGTCGCCGGTCGTCGGAACTGGGGTGGAGGCCTCCGGGGTTTGACTGACCCCTTCCCAGCAAGACTCCCCTGCAGGTTTCTGGTGGCCTCGTAACGCTCCACCAGGTCGACCATCTCCAGGGCACTTACCGGAGACGCCTGGCTGACCCAGTGCTGGAGGGGATAAGGCAGGGCCCTCCAAAAGATGTCCGCCAACAATCGATCCAGCATGACAGTGGGACTTAGTAGATCGGGCTGCAGCCACTTTTGCAGCCTGTGCAGCAGATCGTAGTACTGCGGCCTAGCGGGTTCAGTCGTTTTAAAGTCCCACTGGTGGACTCTTTGAGCGCGGACCAGCACGTTTACCCCCAGTCTGGCCAGGATCTCTCCTTTCACGGTGTCATAATCGGCCGCTAGGTCGTCCGCCAAGTCGAAAAACACCTGCTGGGGTCCGGAAGCCAGGAACGGAGCGACCACCTCAGCCCACTGGTCACGGGGCAGCTTCTCCCTCACGGCCACTTTTTCGAAGACTGCCAGGTAGGTCTCAGCATCATCCTCGGGGGTCATCTTGGGAATCGCTGCACGGACCGCTTTCCGGGCATCATGGGCACGGTGAGAGGCTCCAGTCGCTTGCAAAGCCATTACATGTTGCAACAGCAGCTGGTTTGTCTCCTGCTGCTGCTTGTTGGCCTCCCGCTGCTGTAAATTGGCCTCCACGAGAGCCTTTACAACTGCCTCCATCTTGTCAGGGTTCACGTGTTGAAACTTTGCCGGCTTGACATATGACATTCACTTGTGCTCAGCAAAACAAACAAAGTTCGGCGTTCACGCCAGCCTCACTGCGCATGCCCGCATCCGACACCAAATGTGGGGAGTCGCTCTGGTAGATAGCGGTGCGGGTGCAGTACAGAGGCAAAAGGGAGTCCAGAAGGTGCAATAATCAGTGTTTTATTCACACTTGCACAACATAAACAATAAACAGTCTCTTGGTGTTAAATCACACACATCCGAAATCATGAGGCAAAACAAAACAGTCCAAAAACAGGTTCCAGTCACCTGGGAGGTTTTAGGTGCAGGTTCGCACCTGGCTGTCAGTCCAGCCGCAAGGCGATCGACCTCATGCTTCCAGGCCGTCTGCACTCCTCCTTGCTTGGGCTCTTGCTTCCAGCGTGAACTCCACACAGCACAGAATGGATCAGAACTCCCAAACTCAGATGATTCCACAGCCTAAGGCTACGTTCACACGACGACAATTGTCGCGCGACAAAAAGTCGCACTATTGTCGCGCGACAATTCTTATAATGGGAGTCTATGGTGTCGCATTGCGACATGCGACATGCTGCGACTGCGACGCGAAAGTCGCAAAAAATCCATTCAAGATGGGTTTTTCTGCGACTGTCGCGTCGCAGTCGCAGCATGTCGCATGTCGCAATGCGACACCATAGACTCCCATTATAAAAATGTCGCGCGACAAATGTTGCAGTGAAGTTGTGTCCTATTTGTCGCGCAACAAATGTCGTCGTGTGAACGTAGCCTTACACCAGCTCCAGGATAATCACACCCTCAGCTGCTGAGGAGGCTGCCTTTTAAAGGCCCGGATAAAGTCCGGCCTGGACCGTGGGGAGTAGGCACCCACCCAACTCTTTGCCTACTCCCAGTAAGAGCCGGCCCGGATTGGCTTTGCAGCCAAACTAACTAACAATGTCAAGCAGCACTAGCTGCTGCTGACATAAAAACCCGGCTCTTACCTCACCGAGGCCAGGAACCTCGGTGACACGTACCTGCCATCGACAACGGTACCTTGCACCTTACCACAGTATGTATGTATGTGTGTATATATGTGTGTATGTATATATGTATGTATGTGTGTATATATGTATGTATGTATATATGTATGTATGTATGTGTGTATATATGTGTGTATGTATGAATGTATGTATGTGTGTATATATGTATGTATGTGTGTATATATGTATGTATGTGTGTATATATGTATGTATGTATGCATGTGTGTATATATATATGTATTTATGTGTATATATATGTATTTATGTGTGTATATATGTATGTGTGTGTGTGTATGTATGTGTGTATATATGTATGTATGTATGTGTGTATGTATGTATATATGTGTGTATATATGTATGTAAACACAACCATTGATTTCAGTGAAACTTGGTGTACACGTCCCTTGCTACCTGGAAAGAAATCTTGTGGGGTCTCAGCTCTAGGACGTACCGTTCCCGGGATATTCCCAATAAATGACCTGCATTATAGCCAGTACAAGCTTTGCTGCCTTTCACTTAAACCCTAACTGCCGTACCCACAGTCACATGTCCCTCATCAGCCAATAGAAGCTCGCAGGTCCTACTCCAGGTTGCCATAACAACTGATCACCTCCTCGACCACTTCGCAGGTCCTGAAATATTCACTGATATAATGTATGACGGCACAACTACATGCCAGGGGGCCAGGGGCCACTATTAAACGGACTGTGGAGTTCATTTTTAACCCCTTTAGGACACATGATGTACCGGTACGGCATGTTTCCCGAGTCCTTAAGGACACATGACGTACCGGTACGTCATGTTTCTTAACGGCGATTGCGGCGGTGAAGGGGTTAATACAAACGGGATGCCCGATGCAATTCAGACCTGCGGTTTTCTGCGTTTCCGGTCCATTCGGGTCTCCGGTGACCCGATGAACCGGAAAAGAATGGTGACCGGTGGTGTAATATCACACCACCAATCACCATTCTTGAATTGTGTGCGTTGGTGGCGGTAGTGGCTGCTAATTGGTCCGGGGAGAGAGGCGGGTGATTCAAACACCCAGCGCTCCTCTCTCCCCTCCTCTTTCTCCCGCTGCTGCCGACGTGCCAGCACCTGCCCGCACCGCTCCAGCTCTGCTCCTGCTCCATCCCTGCTCCCCCCTGCTCCATCCAGAACCCTCCTGCACCCTCCAGGTAGGTTAGGGTCAGTGAGGGAAAGGTCTATTTAGGCAGGGCTAGGAAGGGATAGTGCAAGTTTTAGGGAAAGAAAAAAAAACTTTTTTTTTTCAGTGCCTCTGGTGGTTGGGGTCCACAGACCCTAAACCAACCCAGGGGTGCTGACCCAAAAATATTAGTTTTAGTGCAGGCATCCTCAAAATGCGGCCTTCCGGATGTTGTAAAACTACAACTCCCAGCATGCCCAGCTACAGGTATCAGCAGGGCATAGTGGGAATTGTAGTTTTACAACATCTGGAGGGCCGCTTTTTGAGGATGCCTGTTTTAGTGTCACCTAAGTCTGAGAGCCATACATATTGGGCATCGCCGCGTCCGTAAAAATCTGCTCTATAAAAATAAAATTTGACCTAACCTCTTTGAAAAACTTCTTAAAAAAAAAAAAAAAAAAACTATGTCCAAAAAGACATTTGTGTTATTACCTAACACTACAAAAATTGTAATAGCGAGCGATCAAAAAGTTGTATGCACCCCCAAATAGTGCCAATAAAACCGCCATCTCATCCTGCAAAAAATGAGCCCCTACATTATATATTCCCCCCCCCCCCCCAAAAAAAAAGAATGCAGCTACCAGGCTATTTAGATAGTAAAATTATCTTTTTTTTTTCCAAAAATGATAATCTAGTGTCAAATATGAATAAATCTAAAAATGTAGACATATTAGGTATCGGCGCGTTCGTAATAATCTGCCCTATAAAAATAACATTAGAACCAACCCCTCGGATGAACGGCGTTAAAAATAAAAAATAAAAACAGTGTTAAAAAAAAGCCATTTATGTCTCCTAAAACTACAAAAAGTGTAATAGCGAGCGATCAAAAAATCGCATGCACCCCCAAATAGTGCCAATAAAACCGCCAACTCATCCTGCAAAAAATGAGCCCCTACATTATATAGTAACCACCCCCCAAAAAAAATGCAGCAGCCAGGCTATGGAGATAGTAAAATTATCTATTTTTTGTTCCTAAAATGATAATCTAGTGTCAAATCTGAATAATTCAAAGAAAGTAGACATATTAGGTATTGGCGCGTCCGTAATAATCTCCCCTATAAAAATAACATTAGACCCAACCCCTTACAGGAGCGGTGTTAAAAAAAAAAAAAAAACTGTGCAAAAAAAACCATTTTTGGGCAAAATTTCCGTTTTAATCCATATTTTCCAGTAATAAAGCAAGGGTTAACATAAAAAAAAAATATATTATTTATTGCCCCAATTCTGTACTTTGCAGAAACACCCCATATGTGGTCGTAAATGGCTATATAGCAACAAGGCAGGGCACAGAATGAAGGGAACGCCATATGGTTTCTGGAAGGCAGATTTTGATGGACTGGTTTATTTACACCATGGCCCATTAGAAGTCCTCCTGATGTAGCCTAGACTAGAAACTCCAAAAAAGTGACCCCATCTAAAAAACTACACCCCTCAAGGTATTCAAAAATTACTTTACAAACTTTGTTAACCCTTTAGGCGTTCCACAAAAATTAATGGCAAATGTATTAACAATTTTAGAATTTCAATTTTTGTTATATTGCCTCAAAAAAGTATAATATAGAGCAACCAAAAACAAATTTACCCTAAAATAGTCCCAAAACAACAACCACCATATCCTGTAGTTTCCTAGATGGGGTCACTTTTATGGAGTTTCTACTCTAGGGGTGCAGCAGGGGCTTGAAAGGGTACATGGTGTAAATAAACCAGTCCCGCAAAATCTGCCTTCCAAAAACCATATGGCGTTCCCCTCCTTCAATGTCCTCCCGTTTGGCCAAACAGTAGTTTAGGACCACACATGGGGTGTTTCTGTAAACTAGAGAATCAGGGCAACCCATATTGAGTTTTGTTTGGCAGGTAACCCTCACTTTATGACTGGAAAAAATGGATTATAATGGAAATTTTTCCAAAAATTCCAAATTTGAAATGTGTTTCTCCATCTTCCACGAACTGTTGTGGAACACCTGAAGGGTTAACAACGTTTGTAAACCCAGCTTTGAATACCTTGAGGGGTGTACTTTCTTAGATGGAGTCACTTTTTTGGAATTTGTATGCTAGGGTGCATCAGGGGGGCTTGCAATAGGACATGGTGTAAAAAAAACCAGTCCCGGAAAATCTGCCATTCAAAACCCATATGGCGTTCCCCTCCTTCAATGTCCTCCCGTTTGGCCAAACAGTAGTTTAGGACCACACATGGGGTGTTTCTGTAAACTAGAGAATCAGGGCAACCCATATTGAGTTTTGTTTGGCAGGTAACCCTCACTTTATGACTGGAAAAAATGGATTATAATGGAAATTTTTCCAAAAATTCAAAATTTCAAAATTGTTTCTCCATCTTCCACGAACTGTTGTGGAACACCTAAAGAGTTAACAACGTTTGTAAACCCAGCTTTGAATACCTTGAGGGGTGTAGTTTCTAAAATGGGGTCATTTTTGGGTGGTTTCTATTATGTGAGCCTCACAAAGTGACTCCAGACCTGGACTGGTCCATAAAAAGTGGAATTCGGGAAATTTCGGAAAAATTTCAAAATTTGCTTCTAAACTTCTAAGCTATGTAACATCTAAAAAAATAAAATGACATTCCCCAAATGCTCCAAAAATAAAGGAGACATATGGGAAATGTAAAATCATCCCTTTTTTTTTTTGGGGGGGGGGGTATTACTGTGTATTCTAGAAGTAGAGAAACTGAAACTTTAAAATTTGCTAAATTTTCCAAATTTTTTGTAAAAATTGTATTTTTTTATGCAAAAATTTTTTGACCCAATTTTAGTAGTGTCGTGAAATACAATATGTGACGAAAAAACAATCTCAGAACGGCCTGGGTAAGTAAAAGCATTTTAAAGTTATCCACACTTAAAGTGACAGTGGTCAGATTTTGAAAAAATGGTCTGGTCCTTAAGGTGAAATAGGGCCGTGTCCTTAAGGGGTTAAAGGGACAGGAGCTGTTAAAGGGGCGGCCACTGTGAAAGTCACTGTTAAAGGGGCGGCCCAAGTCAGTTAAAGGGGCGGTCACTGTGAAAGTCAGTGTCAAAGGGGCGGTCCCTTTTAATGGAGCAGCCACTGTGAAAGTCACTGTTAAATGTGCGGTCACTGAGAAAGTCACTGTTAAAGGGGCAGTTACTGTTAAAGGGGCGGCCACTGAGAAAGTCACTGTTAAAGGGGCGGCCATTGGAAAGTCACTGTTACTTAATATAAAATTGCAATAAATAAATACCTGAGCAACGCCGGGTCATCAGCTAATATCTAATAAAATAGTGAGGCTTTATTGAGGTGGAAATGACAATAACGCTCAGTAAAGAACCAGGGGCGTGATCAGGAACCGACACATGACACAGGCTCGCTGTACGATCAGTTACTGGCCACAGTCAGGCATCGTTATCACTTCCCAGTCCTAGCACAACAAGTACCAGCAATCCCAGCCAGACATATTTGAAGTATCTGTGTATATGGAATGTCGTCCCTGCAGCCAGGAAGATGACATCGTGGCTGTGTAAGCCGTGTACCGGGGTGGGCTCCCCAGGACACAGCGAAGTCACGAATGAGGAAAGCGACTCCTACACCAGTTTCACCAAAACCGTATCTTACTTATACGTGGTAATGAACGTGACCACGAATAAATATACGTACACCCAGCCGGACGGCTGAGACCCTTGTGCTATACAGCGCGGCGCCCTCTGGTGGATGCTGGAGGTGAGAGCGGTAATTTCACAATGCAACCCTGTTAAAAGAGACAAGAAATAGAGAGAAATACTATAGAAAATATAAGAAAAACAGAAAACGCAATGTTAATACAATTCAGTATAACATTGTTATATTCGCAACACAAGAGCACATCAGTAAGTCCTTTCTCCTTGTTGTGAGCATATCTATGCCATGGAAAAGCATAATCAGAGGCAAGAACAACCAAATTATGAAAAAACGCTTTAAAATGCAAGAACCGCATGCAACTCGCAATGAAAACGCACGCACAATTTTCTATCTTGTATTTCTTTTTTACTTTTTATGTTCCCCATATGCATTCAATAAGGGGCTATATACATATATCTAAAGAAGCATACTGAATATATCGGAGCTCCGTAGAGACTAGGAATATATGACGAATCGCACTACAATGCTCCAGCCCTTTAAGGAATCCAGTCCGGGTTTTTGGTGGGTTTTAAGATAAAATGGTATAAAAAAGGGGGTAGAAGGGATCTAAAGTATGCAGGGCCGGTTCTAGGTGACGCAAGAGTCTCAGAGCAAAGTTGACATTTAGTCTGCAAGAGCCAAGAATTTTATTCCTGGAGATAGAGTCCTTATCTTGGTGCCCATGAGATAGTAGACAAGGTGGGAGAAGTAAACTACAAAATACACCAAATTGGAAGCCATGTAAACTTGATCAAGCCCTGGAAAGACAAGGAGTCATTGGTGACTCACCGGCAGAGGCGAACCTTTAATAAAGGCAGAGCATGCAGCTGCTACGGGGCCCGTGGGAGGAGGGGGG